>DWKW01002788.1:0-10640 GCA_018250115.1 Doberes anticus
TAAACTCTCTCATCTCTGAGAGAAGACCCGTGCCCAGCAGTGGGACAATAATGGGTTGACGATGATGATGATGATGAAGGAATCATGATTGAAACCGAATTCTAACAAGCGTTTTGAAAGTAGAATTTTTTACCTGTCTTCCATTGCTCGCTTCCACATAACGAGGGCGCCGACCATGTCCCGTCTCTTGTCGACGTACGTTGCTCCTAGCAGTTCCAAAGCGTCTATCTTTTGTTGCCTCGTGACTAAAGCGTGCTGTGCGCTTATTAAATGCTCTACTATGTGTGTGTGACCTGTTACCGACGCGGCTAGGAGGGGAGTCATGCCTGAAAACAAGTTACAATTGACTATAGTAAAAGAAAGGTAACTTTTTAAAAGGTAAAGTAAGGTAAGGTATCAGAGGGTTTGACACAGACTTGTCGAACGTTATTCTAACCTAAAAAGTAATTTTTAAATCGGATCCATAGATCACATCCATACATACATCACACCCTTCCCAAACACGATTCCTGCCTGTTCTATTGCTCTTTTAACACAAAAAGAGTCTCTTTTTCAAACACGCTCATTTGACGTGAATTGTACGTAAAAATAACTAAATAATAATCCCTATGACGCCGTTTTCAACGTGCGGCCTGCGTTCGAAGGGTCCTGGGTTCGATCCCCAGCGGAGCAAATTTTAATGATGAATTTAGATTTCTGTACCTGATCTGGGTGTTTGTGTGCCATGCTACCCACGACACAGGTTAATGCACGACACAGGTGCTATGAGTGTTAAACGTTATTTATTTAATAAATAACTTTAAATAAAAGGCACTCACCATAGGAATCGACGTCCATCGTCGCTCCATTGCCCAACAACAACTTCAGTATGTGCAAGGAGCCGCTCTCCGCGCAGTCGTGCAGTGCCGTGTTGCCCTTCACGCTCTTCCTGTTCACGTCCGCTTTACGGTATAAAAGGTACTTCGCGATTCTTATGTGCCCCTTGTAGCACGCGATCATTAGGCACGTGTGACCGTGTCTGTTAGCTATTTCTACGTCTGAAATGGTGCAAATGCAGGTTTCATTGGTGTCAAAAAAATGTGGAAAGCAAACTGAACGTTAACAGTCTCAAACCTTAGAAATTCATCCTAATTATCGGATCGGACGTATAGGACATAGAAATCAACAACCCCTTATTGTCCGGCTATTGGGCACGGATCTCCTCTTAGAGATGAGAGGGTTTAGGGTTAACCAATCCACACTTGGCTAGTCCATCATTCTAGCCAAGTGTGGATTGTCGGACTTGATAAAATTATGAACAACTCGCAGGTATGTAGGTTTCTTCGCGATGTTTTCCTTCATAGCTAAAGATTAGAGGTACGTGACGGAATTGAAATCCCGACCCACCAGCTATCACTCACGACTATGTGAGAAATACTACGAAAATTAATTAAACTGATATTCTTGTTAATAATACGCGACGATTATCTGTGTGTTTATAAATCTTACTTATCTTCTCTTACTCATCTTATAAATGCAGGAGTTATAAGTATTGTCTCGTTTCTCAATTGCGTAAAAACAAATGGTTAGATTTTTATCAAATTTGATTCTGATGTTGCCACCTGGCCTGCATGTTCTTAGGCTTTATGCTACAAGCAGTCTCGGGCAGTCGGGCTTTAGATAATGCGGAGACTAGAGAACTATGAAAATATACAGTTCGGTACTTACCAGCGCCATTTTCAACGAGGAATCTGACAATATCGTAATGTCCATCGAAACAGGCGGCTCTCAGCGGTGTACTATGCGTCCGGGTGGTCGAGTTGACATTCGCGCCCGCGCGAACTAGCAACTTCACCAGGGGCAGGTGGCCCGCCGCCGCCGCGCACCACAGGGGCGGAGCGCCCTCTATCGTCTCGCCGTCGAATGTTACTGTCAACACGACGTATTCCAGTATAGAATGTAGAACGATTTATATATTATTTACAGCTTAGCCAATGCTTGTGGGACATGTGCGTGCTTCCTCGCCTAAATCACGTTAATCTATCACTTCTAGCTATTGAACTAATTAGGTAAAAGATGACTTAAATAAAGGTGTCTTATCTATCTAGTATACATTTCAATCAACGATGAGAAAAAACGCAAAGTGGGTACAGGTTTACTCATATTATCAATATTATAGAACCATAATTTTATTTTTTTGAATGAACATAAAAACTGGAACATGATTTTCTTCTCAATAATTCTTCGAACTCCGAATCGTTCCTAATTTATAAACACCACGGTGAGTATTTATAAATTTTGACAGCAGAACTTATTATGAACATTAGGATAAAAATAATCATTTATGCAGCTGCAAATTCGTCGAACAATAATTAATATACATATGTAAGTCATTAATTCTACCGAAACTATTCATAGATGACGCATTTTTATTCATTTTTAGAAATACTTAAATACATCGTTATTAACTTGGTTGTTTTTCAAAATGTTAAAGTTTGTTTCTTAAAGACGCCTAACCATATTGCCGGTTCGTTGTAACGTGAATCCTTTGTTCCCATTGTGTAAGTTCCGAGTACAGTCATACTGGTGTCAGGGACCTAGGAGTATGCAACGGAAGTAGTGCTTGAGGTCTATAGGGCAAACTGGACTCGCTTCACTTTGTTCACAGCTGTTTTTTTTGTTAGCATAGTTAGTATCATATTTTAAACATACTTTAATAAGAGGATTAGGACAAATAGCGTGTACACTCGACACAATTACAATCCTTTATGGATTGTTCCGTGAAGGCGTGAAAAGTTCATTTCTTGAAAACGAGTTAATTAATTCTGGATCGGATTTATTGATACGTATAGCATACGAGCATGAAGGTCACTTGGTGTTAAGTGGTCACTGCAGCTCCTAGACATCTACATGAAACCTAAACTACGACGGAAGTCATGTCTGAATTTGTATGTGGATTCGTTGCTACTCCTTAGAACTAAGTTGGAATGCCTCCTGTCCAGTGTCTTCTGCCTAACTACATCCGTCAAACCGAAATACAGCAGTTCTTACACTACTGCTTTATGGCAGAAATATGCCGACGGTATAAGGCGGTAAAGCAGCAGTTAATTTTCATTCGTAAAATTTTGGCATTCTTCCGATCAGTTTTATGGCACTATTTTATTATAGGCCTCATTACTCTCGTGGGTCTATATTCCTCTGAGAGTTACATATACTGGGATCCTAACACCAACGTAACATGATCTACAAGTTCCTGTATTTCTCTTATGAAAAGTGATAGATTCCTTCAGCCCAAGTCCGAACTGCGGCGGTCCCAGTTATTTCGGCCACAACTTTCACACCACCGGCTACAATGTTCCGACCTGAAGCATATAGTTTGTAGACTACTTACTTCGGTCGCTCGGCCTATTTGAGGTAGAGTGCGAATTTTCCATGAGCTACAATACTACTTGACGGTCGATGGCCTACATATTCGTGCGTTTGCTACCCTTTTAACATAGATCGTAAAACATCTTTTAGCTATAAAACCTCGAAGGTCTCACCTGAGCCCGGCTGTTCGATATCCGCCGTGCATCGCTCTATAAGGTACTCAGCGACGTCGTAGTGACCGTTCCTACACGCGATGACCAACGGCGTGGCGCCGCTCACCTTCGCACCCATCAACATGTTCAGCTCGTCTGCGGAGCGCCAACTGTGTAGGTACACCTGGAGACAAAAATAATGCAATTGTTAATAAATAAAGAACGTTTCGCACTCATAGCCCCACAGTAGGATTTAACCTGTGCCTTGGGTGTCATAGACACACACAGAAGCAAGCACACAAACACCCAGACCAGGTACAGAAATCTAAATTAATCATTCAAATTACTGCCCCGCTGGGAATCGAACCCAGGACCCTCCGAACGGCAGACCGCACGTTGACTACGGCGCCACACGGGTCGTCAAACACGGGCGTCGGTTATTGTTAATACTGATATTTTGCAAAAACGTAAACAAAAAAAAAGAAATCTACTACTACCACTACTATATATTTAAGGAAAGTTCGTTAATTGGAAAAAAAATTTAAAAAATTATTATTATTAAACAATTATTTCTGGAGGCAACGTAGTCTATACTGATGTATTATTCAACAGACTGTAATAAAAATGCGTTATTGTACGTATTCCTGTGCAGGCTGCATTGTACGAGAGCCATTTAGATGAATAAATATGTATTGAAAACCGAACAAAAACGCGAGCAACAGCTAGCGTGTTATAAACGCGAGAAAGCAAACCTGACTGCCGAGGTACACCACAGACAAAGTTGATGTACATGGAACTCTATAAATTACACACAAAAGTCGCTTACAAACGCGTTTACATTCCTGATGCTAAAAACGTTATTTCGCTACAGAATGCGCAAATATAGGTGGTACCCAACACTCTACGGGCAAGAAAAGGTCAAAAAACACGATTTTGATTTGTTTGATTTTGATGATAGTAGAGTTTGATGTCAAAGGCTCGCCTGCGGCGGTACCACCGCAGCGTCTATTTCTGGCGTGGCAGCAATGTTATTACTACTGTGTTTCGGTTTGAAGGGTGTAGTTAGGCAGAAACACTGGATAAGGGGCATTCCAACTTAGTCCTCTGGAGTAGCAACGCATCCACATACAACCTCAGACGGGAGTTCCGTTCTAGTTGAAGTTCGATGCGGATGTCCATAGGCTGCAGTGACCACTTAACATCAGATGGCTTGCATGCCAGTTTCAATAAAAAAGGATAATACGAGTATCAAGTCAATATAAAAAACAATTAAAAAAGATCGGCATCTGAAAGAGTTTTCCTCGTCGATGGTGATTCAAATTCTTATATCTGACTAATGTCTTCACGCGAAACTATCCGCCAAATTCTACGATGTTTCACGAATAAATGTATATTAAGATATGTTAAGTGATTTAGTAGGCATACCTATGTTGACCTTTATGTGATGACGTGACTTACAAACTGATGTTAGCGAGACTTATGATAACATTTAATGACCAAGTAACACAAATTAATGGTTTTGTAGCTAAGTACGGAACGTCTTTGGCCGGATAGAGTTACATCACAATCAGTTACGTATGTTAAGCGATAGGTAAATAAACTGGTCTTATTACAAAATTTATGATATAATAACGAGTGATGCAATTACTCCACTTTAGTTTTATATTAGGTAATAGTAAAATACGACACTCGGCGACTATGTAGCTATCTTATATATAGAGATTTGACGACGCGTATGGCGCCGTGATCAACTTGCGGTCTGGGTCCGATTCCCAGCGGATCAGAGATTTAAATGATGAATGGTCTGATGACCATGATGAATGGAATGATGGTCTGGGTGTTTGTGTGCTCGTTTCTGTGTTCCTGGCACCCACGACATAGCTTAAGTCCTACAGTGGGGCTATGAGTGTTACGTTATTTATTATCTTAATTTTGATCATTTTTGCACCACATGTTTATACAATGAAGACAGTATTCTGTATTGCGTACTTCCACACCCAAACATCCAGACCGATAAAAGTTGTAAAGTACGTATGTACATACGTAATATAGTTATGTTAGGTCCACCTGTGTTTGTGTCTGTGACGCAATTTCACTCTTACACTATTCTGTCATAAAGATATCCGTGTTGATGTTACGATATCAATTTTGTTATGTTCGTGATCAGTCATATTTTTGTGTTCTTGAACAAGAAAACATAATCGTAATAAGTAGTGAAGTTATATCTTTCATTTTTTTTTCATGTGATTATGTCCGCGGTAGTATTGTAATCGTTGATTGATAATCAATTTTTTAAGTTCAAATTAAAATGAAGTGTGAATACGTGTTGCTAAATATAAAATTTATCACGCCTTAATCGTACCCAATTTCGCTGTATATGTAGTGAAATTAAAATGAAATGTATAAAATAATAAAAATGTATAAAATGAAATGAAAAACAATAGACCTTTGTACAAAATTTATGTCATACTCTCTGTTATTAAAGTTTATGGCGTACATTAAATATTAAATAAAAAAATAAATAAACCCTGTTTATCGCGTCAACACGGAAGGTTCACCCAATAATTAACCCAGGCCTTGTTCGCTCCGAAATATAGGTGCATACCTTACTTAGAACTAAGTAGAACCACATCGGAACTGTTTAGCGATAACAGAATAAATACGGTGAATTGATTTATAACTTAATATTAAAAGGGATCGAAAAAGGCAATTATTAACTAGAGCTAAATATTGTAAAATAAGGTTTTAAACTAAAATTTACTTTAAACTTTGCAACTAAAAAGTATGATATAATTTTATGTTCAGAATCTGTGGTAACCCATATGATAGCAAATATCTCGAACATATTACGATACATTGCCGAAGACGGAGATACAGCTTGTCCTCTCTGTAGTATCTTCCGTCATACTTGGCAGATCAATTAACATGGATTCTTTTTTTACAAATTAACTCAAAGATGTATTACTTTAAAGGAGAACAATAAAAGAGGTTTTATGAAAGATGCTCATGACGACTAAGTCACGTAAACCGATCGTCTTTATCTCACATATATAATCACATTTATTTCTTGGAATTTCAGAGATTGACAAAATACTTCACAACATAGCTCTTTACATTTTAACATTGAGAGCAAGATTAACTTCTTAATTCGGTCATAAAAGAATCATCATAGATAGCTAAGGTCATCTTGAATATTGCGTATATATCTCCAAACGCACGTAGGATTGCATAAATGCATAAAGATTCTTCACAAAAATATTGCTATAATAATTGTTAAGAGCGTATGCTATTATTTATTATGAGTATAAGTATTTGTTTATACTACTATTAGTATAAACAAACTTCTGTTGTATCAAATTCTATAGAAAAATTTAAGAGCATACGCTCTTAACACTAGTATTAGTATTTGTTTATACTAGTATTTTACTTAACTTTGCAATAAACGCCAATAATTGTTATATTACAGGCGATGTAAAAGTACCCGAACGACGTTTTAATCTTACACCAACGCTTCAGGAAAGTGCAACTCATTACGTACAGTAATTCTTAAATCACGGAATAACATAACCGTATACATGCAACTGTGTCAAGATAAGAATGTACGAATATGTAATATGGAATACGTAATGGAATATGGATTACATACACATAAAAAATAATTTAATACGAATAATAAGTCCATAATCACTGTAAAAAATAAGAAGTCCAAGTACGTAAAAACAGTAATAAGAAAGTTTAGTAATATGCAGTCTTACTTGCAGTGGGTTCCTCCTAGCCTATTAAGTAGAACCGTTACATAACGTGACAGTAGGTAGCGCCACTACTATTTTTTTTATGTCTATAGAATAGCAAACGAGCATACAGGCCACCTGATGTTAGGTGGTCACTGCAGCCCATGGACAGCCACATCAAACCGGAAATAGGACTAAATTCCTATCTGAGGTCGTATGAGTTATAACGCTGGATGCGTTGCTACTCATGACGCTGGATGCGTTGCTACTCATGACGACTAAGTTGGAATGCCTCTTGTCCGTTGTCTTCTGTAAGCGGTAATCGGTAACCACCACCCTTCAAACCGAAACGCAGCAGTTCTCATACTGCTGCTTTACGGCTAGGTTTTTCTACACTCAAAAGACTACGAGCCTACGCTCGATCGCCCAGGTTCTATTATTAAAGAGGCGAAAAATGCATATTTAAGTGAAAACCCAATTGGGTACAACAACGTCTCAGTTTGGCAATGCAGGCGGCGGCGATGGCGCAACACGATCGCTTGCAACATCGATCGGTAGCGTACCTAACAACACGATTTCTAACTACGGTTAACACTAGATCTCTTTGTAGAAACCCAATGAATAAGCCTAAACTGTACGGGTCATCCATACGTTCTACAATATCTACATACGTTAGGCACTTTTAAAAAAATTATATTTATAGAATAGCAAACGGGCATGCGCGACCTGATGTGAGCAACTGGATATCCACATTAACAAATCTCAACTAGGACTGTAGTCCTATCTGAGGTTGTACGTGACTCCTGAGAACTAAGTTGGTATTCCTCCTCTCCAGTGTCTTCTGCCTAACTACATCTATCAAACCGAAACACAGCAGTTCTCACACTGCTGCTTTACGGCAGAAATAGGTACGGCGATGCTTCCACATAAGAATCTACCACCACCATATTTTCTGTTACTAGGGCCAAAAGTAATTAGATAGTCTTAACAAATTTATTTTAATACTTACAGGTTATACTTGTAAAACTTGTTATACAAGATAAACTTGAAACCTTTTTTTTCTCGATAAATTACGCGCTGAACGTGATTTTGGCGCTATGCCTTGCTATAACTGAGATAATAGGTTTAAGCTACAAGAGTGTTTAAACTTTTAATAGCTATTTTTGGTTACTTTAGTCACGAGCAACAGTAATACTGAGAAACAGGAAGAGAATAGGATTAGCGTAAATTATCAAAGATAAATTTGACGTAGGAGAGAAAAAAAAACACGTTTTAACACGCTGATCGGTGAGGAAACGCAGCCATATAACTATGATTCATGATAACATAAACAATTCGCAAACGGTGCTTTGAATATGAAACACCTAAATGTAATATTGCAGTCCACAAAGTTCTCAGAATCGCCTCATCTGCCGGACGGGTCATATCACTGCTACGGTGCTTTTAGTTTTAAAGAAAAACGATTAACTAGAAATGGCATGCAAAATAATTTTATACGTAAACAATTTTTAAAGGACGCAGCAAACTAAACTAACCTTGTGCCGTATACCCAATAGCGCCCAAAATAATAAATTATAAGTGACTCACTATTTTCGAATAGCAGGTCGCGTGAATTTCTACAACCGATTTAAGTCCATTTGCGTTATATAACTGACGTGTCATTGCTCTTTATTTCAACAGAGGTCTAACTACACAATAGTGTTGATCACGATCTGCTCGTATATGCTTCATTAATATGTCCATACGTCGAGGCCAAATTCGTATGATTTTGAATATGTCATCATACGATTGAGCTCCTTCGTCTTCGTCTTCGGTCAATCTGACCACTTCGTATCGGAATGCTTCGAAATCTTTTGTGATTGGTTATACGAGTATAAGTCTGAAGCGAGAGCGGATCGTAATTGGCAAGGTAGTGTGGATAGACCTTAAGCCGGTGTGCACACGCACGGAACGCTTGTAGCGAGAAAAGAGGTCGCATGAAACGCAAATTACGTTTTAATATTAATAATGTGTTGCACTCACGATATTTTATACTAAGAAGTAGGTACTCGTTATACTCGTCGTATGATTGTTGGAGATGCAGCCATAATTTACATTCACTGCCATCATTAATACACCATGTCATTTTAATGTAAGACTAGAACTTTCGTCTATGATTAAGTAATCAAAAAAGTACGTTATAGATATATAACAACCAAGTAAGAAGAACCTAAACAGGAATATTGTTTTAAACATAGTCACCAAAACGTAAATGTCAAAAAGGTCACAAGTTGGGAACAAATGACAACCGGGATTGTTGAGATTTAGGTGGATGCCATCCTTAAATGATATCTATAAGAATGCTAAACATTTTTCAGTAAAACTTGTCATGCCGTACCTTATTCAATATGTAACTTGGCAATACTTTATAAACAATTCAAATTGATGTATTAAATATTGAATAAGTAGTGGAGCACATTCAGAAGTTTGTATCATTTTATTTATTTATTTTAACAGATACACCATTGGCTTATCACTAGACTTCTCAAATTACCAGTCAAATGCATTTTTTTAGGGTTGGTGGCTTATTTTGGTGGTACAAGACGAATAACAGTAAGTTTGTTATTTGTTCTAAAAGTCTGACGCTTTATATTTCTACCTCTACGTTCTTTTATACTAAGGAGTAGCAAATGAACGAACAGGCCACCTGCTGTGAAGTGGTAAGCCCATAACCCATAGACATGCATATTCAACTTTAAATAGGTCCTAAGTCACATCTGAGGTCCTACGTGGATGCGACTACTCCTAAAAGTGTCTCATGTGAAGTGTATTCTGCTTAACCACGCCCTTAAAACCGAAACACAGCAGTGCTCACACTTACTTTGAATATTGTGAATAATTAACAACTACATCAAGGGAACACACACTTAATAAGCGAATACTGATTCCGCGAGACAGCGATCGCAAATTGCGTAGTAATACATTTTTAAGTTCAATATTTTATCCATTTGGTATTCTGTATTTTCCTTGTATATTTACAGAATAGCAAATCGCCATGCCATAGCATAGTATAGCATGTCGACATCGGTCACTAGATGTTAAATGGTCACTCAAGCCTATAGACATCCACATCAAATCTCAACTAGGACAGAAGTCCTATCTGAGGTTGTATGTGGATGCGTTGCTACTATTGAGGACTAAGTTGAAATGCCTCCTGTCCAGAGTCTTCTGCCTAACTACATCCTTCCAACATAAACACAGCAGTAATCACACTGCTACTTTATGATAGAAATAGGTGTAGCGGTGGTGCTGCAGGTGAGCCTTAGACATAAGACTCTACCACCATATACATACGACGGGCCCCAAGAACAAAATCTTATAGAAAAATAAGACGAAATCTATTTTATTATTTATTTGTATTGTACATGCT
>DWKW01002789.1:0-10639 GCA_018250115.1 Doberes anticus
TCTGCCGTGAAGCAGCAGTGTGAGAACTGCTGTGTTTCGGTTTGAAGGGTGTAGTTAGGCAGAAGACACTGGACAGGGAATACCTCCAACTTTGTCCTCAGGAGTAGCAACGCATCCATATACAACTTTAGATAGGACTTCCGTCCTAGTTAAGGTTTGATGTGGCTGCCCATGGGCGGCAGTGACCACTTAACATCAGGTGGCCTGAATGCTCGTTTGCTAATCCGTTTCAATAAAAAAAAAACTGTAGTAGATGATACAAAATTAAAAGTAAAAAATGTACTATAGGTATAATGACATACAATATAAAAAGTCTGTGTTCCGTAATAAAAGTAATAAATCCGTTATTGGTTCTGAGATTAAGCGGTGATGTATAATGTGTATTTTTAGTAGGCTATATTATTATATATTCTTATATATTATATTATATTCTTATATTATTATATATTCTTATATATTATATTATATTCTTATATAATAATATAGCCTACTAAAAATACACATTATACATCACCGCTTAATCTCAGTATTCTATTATAATATATTCTTTATGTGGTAGGTATATATTCTTTATACACAGTTGCATAAAGTTTTTATTGTAAAGTCAAATATTATAAACTAAACATACCTATAATCTATAATTTTAAATGAATAATTCCCCTATCATTAAAGGTAACTTTGGTTCGATTCGTTTTTATAAAAACTTTGTAACTAAATAATCTTTGCAAATAAATGACTTTGAATTCCGTTAAATATTGTCCTAGGTCTGCGCTTTAGGTATTAACTAGAAAATATCCAGTAGACTGGTCAGTATATTTATACATCTCTGTATATACTCGTATCTTATCATATCGTTCTCAGTCGCGTTGAAAGTGATACCTACCTACAATATATTGCAGCCAACCTTTTGGAGAGTCTCAGGGTTATAGTAGCAACATTATGCCCATCCCTACATAAAAAGTAAGGTTTCGTAGAATACGTAATTGAAAAACTGATCGTCGAAACAAAATAAAATTATTTGAGCCAAATTCGTATCTTAAGCGTTAAAATAACTGTAAAGGCGAATACAAAGGGTTTTTACATTTTTGCAAACAAAAATTATTTCGCGCCAGTAATGTGGGCACAATTGTTAATTATAAACGCAGTTTAGTGGTCCGTAACAGGAAATGCTGCTAGACCGAAAATTTTACTCAAAATTCAGCCTTAAAGTCATCGCTAAAGGTATAAAATAGATTGAATCAATTCCATTGCTCATATTTAACAACCAAAGTGCTCGTAATGAAGCTCTTTCATTTTCACTAGTCGAAATTTCACGGACTCCATTGTTATAAACACTTCTGTTTCACTGAATGAAGCGCATTCCAACTGCATCTCGATGTACCATTTTATTTTCGACCTTATTCGTTTGCAATAAGACCAGTGCGAATGAATGCAAGTAATAAGTACCTTTAATTAGTAACACTCCTGTTTCAGTAAACTGTGACAGGACCATTTAAAAGCGAAATAAACTTCCAATAAAGCTCAAATTTGAGCCTTATCATAAGAGGATGAGGTTGGAATACGAGCAGCAGGGTATATTGGCAAGAAAAAACAGTGGAATGAAATATAGCGTAATTTGGCCGCGGCAAGGAATTCCTTGGAGATTTATTAGGACTACTGATATTCATTGTTCGATCAGTATTAACAATGTACATTGTAAGTTACTGATCGATTTTTTCTAAGCATTCCGTGATACGTAATGTACCAGTATATGTCCATTTAAAGACACAACATGTACGATTTGTTTTTAATACCTGCTAACTCTTTGTGAGTGATAGCCCAGTGGTTAAGGAGCTCAACACCGCTTCGTAGGGTCAAGGTTCAAATCCCGGCACGCACCTCTATTTCTCAAAATACTGTCAATTAAATTTTTTTTTAATTATGTGCGTATGATGAATTAATTATCACTCGCTTTAACGGTGAAGGAAAACATCGTGAGGAAACCTGCAGGCATGAGAGTTCTCCATAACGTTCTCAAAGGCATGTGAAACCTGATAATCCGCACTTGGCCAGCGTGGTTGACTATGACCTAAACCCTCTCAACTCTGTGCCTAGTAGTGTGACAATAATGGGTTGGTGATGGTAATGGAGTCATATATTAAGGTAATATATACCGATTTGACCAAATATTTGGTTCCAATTAAACTCTTTATTTTATTGTTGTTTTATTGTTTACTCTTTATGTTATTTGTATGAGTAATAATGGATTCTGTAGTCACATTATTTATGTATCTCTTACATTACCAGAGTACTAATTTTTCTGTTTTTATGTCATACGTTCATCTGTTTCGTATACATCGAATTGTGTTAACATCGAATTTGAAAAGCAGGGAAATTTCTCGGAACATAAAACACATTGTATTAAAAAGTAGATTATTAATAAACGTATGTAGTATAGTTTAATATCAACAATGTTACTACTACTACGAATAC
Organism: Doberes anticus; assembly: GCA_018250115.1. Lineage (NCBI taxonomy): Eukaryota > Metazoa > Arthropoda > Insecta > Lepidoptera > Hesperiidae > Doberes > Doberes anticus. The sequence goes on from DWKW01002789.1 coordinate 2,473, forward strand.
AATTAAATACTTATTGAATTCTGTCTTCGAATTACGAGAAATATTCCAGCTATATAAGGCCAAAGTTATCCACAATTCCACTTCAAAAGAACTATAAAATTACTCATAAATCAAATCCATCTTCTGTAACGGATTGTAAACGTCAAGTTATTGTCACATACATCCGCAAAACATCTGCTCACCACTTCCGATGTCACCCCATGGTACAAGGATAGTCAATTTACCGTAAAATGACACATGACAACCACATGTCAAAAGACACGCGCCATTTTTGAGCACTTAAACGTACTTCGCTAAGATTGATCGCTAAACCACTTGAGTCGAAAAGTGGTACTTGAGATTTGAGATCCGATCGACAAAGAATTTTAATTCACGTTCAATACAAATAATTTTAGTGCTAATTAAGAATAAAAATGAATATTTCATATGAAATACTTTTGATTTCACGGTAGTCATAATTCGGTGATGGAGACCGCCCGCGTTGATGTCTTTAGTTCGAGCTAATTTTGTACCGCCACGCTTAGAATATAACGCTCAGCGATTCAGCAAACTTTGTATAACATTATATGTATGTATGTTTGCATTATGCATTGAAATCACATTTACATTTTTGTCCGATAGTAATCAATAATAATAGGAAATTAATAATACAATGTTAATAACACCTGATAATTGAATTTCGCTTTCGTTTGAAGTTGCTATAATTTGAGCCATTAATGAGATAATAATAAACGTTAATAGGATAATAAGTTAATACTATTAAGCGGCAAACATCATAGATTATTCATTAAAAGGAAATGATTTTATGTATTTGTGGTATAAATCATTTCATAATTATACAAGTGGAATAGAAAACAGAGACTTATTTATTAAAGTTTTACTTCATACCTACTTGTATAATTTCTGTTGTCCCACTACTGAACGTGGGTCACATCTCAGAGATTAGAGGGTACAGGCCACCACGATTGCTACGTGTGGATTTATGGACTTCACATGCCACTGAATATATTATGGAGAACGCATAAGGTATGGAGATCTCACGAGTTTTTCCATTATCGTCAAAGCAAGTGACAATAAAATTCTAATTCGCACATGGCAACTTTGAGGTGCGTCTGGGATTCAAAGCCCAACGAGAAGGAGGTCGAGATTATTAACCACTAGGCTATCACTCTCTTGTAAGTTAATACATACTTGTGATACGATGTCTTGTCTTCGCGACCGTGGCCGGGCTTAGATAGTACTATATATTCTATGTGTACTTACTAGCTAAACTCCGCCATGGCGTGGCTGTGACTCGGTTTGATAGGAAATGAATGCAAAAGTAACTAAAACTATTCCAGCGTAGATAGACTCACCTAGAACACATTTATAATTCAATACCCTGCCTTGCGTTTCGGTGGCTCTGTGGAATAAAAAATACAAGAAAAAAGGTGTTTTCTTTTCATTGTATAATTAAAACACACGCGTTATCGAAAGCAACGTTGCATCGAAATTTGAACTGATTGCTTTTCGAGTTCTGCAGTATATTAAGCTGTTCTCATATTAATTTTATTAATGACATAAGGTTTATTTAAAGTATTAGCAATAAAAATTGTTATCCCAGTAATAATTCATGCTGAATACTAGCTTTAAAAACCTTTATTTAAATAAAAAAAACAGAAGCTGTATTTCGTGAAATCCTAACCTCAATTACTATTATAGAACAAAATTCGTAAACATTTTTTATCGTCAATTTAAAAAAAGATTTTCATAAATCCCTGCGCAGTGTAACCACGTGGATCCACGCTCTGTTCGGTAGTGCGCAGTCCGCCGCTGCGATTGGTCGGGGCTGCCCCTCCCACTTGCGCGTGCGCTGACTCATGCCGCCCGCGTTCCCATACCAAATGATTATTGACAAATAGTTATTGGAAATACTTACGGGAATATTAATATAATATAGATTTTTATTTTTATACCGAATTAATGATTTTTTCTTTTATTTAATTTAGTTGCTATTAACGCACGGTAGTCAATTTCAAAGGTTTGTTTGTGGATTATGTTTAGAAAAACGATTTTACATTTTGATTTAGTGATTTAGACTGTATTGTGATATTTTTGGCACATAAAAAAAACAATGAACAAAGAACAATTAATTTCCAATTGCGAAGAATGACACAGATATAAAAAGGCACCTAGGTATATGAAATTAGTTTAAGAGTATGACTGTTTAATAATATACCAAAAGTTGTAATTATATAACATTTACAATCCCAAAATAAAATATATTTACCAAGTCACCTGAAGAAGCACAAAAGGCCAAAACGTAAAAAATTCTAAGAAAAATAAAAAATAAAACTCATTGTCCGCAAAACATAGTAAGATATACCTAGTATTGTTGCCACAGTAACTTATATAGCCCGTTATAAATTATCGAAAGATCGTAAAATACCCTTTCTGTTGTACCTAATAAGCTATTGTTTGTTGCAAGTTTCGCGATAAGGTCACAAAGTGGTCGAATCGGCCATCCTTTTGTTGGTATGTGACCGCTTAAACGTTCGCTTTTCACCTAAGATCTCCCTTTCATTTCGTTTCATTCAACTCCCATTATCTCTTCCAGATATTCGGAAGGCTTAGAACTAATTTAGCAAAACATTGTTAAAAATTAGAGCGTACATTTTCTACACAAACATATTGTTCGGTTCTTCGAAAGATAATTTTTAAAATTAGTCGAAGGCGAAATCAATGAACGCCGTACATGCCCATTAAGCATAATTATAATTAAGTAACATTTTCCAAAAACATATCTAGGTATATATTAACTTAAACTGAACTACCTACCTATTTAAATTTTGCTTTTTTTTATTTTATTTGTTACAGTGCTATCAATAGCAAATGACCAAAAACATCAAAAATTACATTTTAATTTATGATTATAACAATCAATTTAAATTTCAGTAAAATAATTTATGTGCTCATTTTAAGTTTAGAACATAAGTCACTTAGCTGAAAATGCATTAACACCAGTAATTCTTATCGAATTTTACAAGTGTGATAAAAAAATATAATTTAAAGCGTTTATAATCCAGCTAAGACTTTTTGGACCTTATAGTATTTGCAGGTGTGACAAATACCACCTGAGTTTCCTGTGCTTAAATAAATCTAGTAGTAAATAACTAACTAATAATAGTAAAGTAGTAGTAAATAACTACATGAAAATCAAATTTTATTTTTAATTAAAAATGCAGTAACTAACTTTGTTGCAAACATGCAAATATGTATTATAAAGTAAGTTATTAATTTTATATTAATTTACATACAAATTAACTTTTAAATTACATTAAATTTTAAACATTAATTCAATCTAATTCGTAAAGTGCTAATCCCTTCATTGATTCCAAGAACATAACAAAAGTCGCGAGTGTATTCTTCAATCGCACCGTCGCGTCGTAATCCAACATTATCTAATAGCCAAATTGCATAATGTCAACCTAATGACCTAAACACGTCAAAGCTTGGTAAAAAAAAACAGAAGTGTGAGACCAATCGGGCGGTAAGGCAGGTAAGGCCTCCCACCATAGCGACTCCGCCTCGATGACCGAGCCTGCCGCTTGTCAGACGGTACCGTGCTCCGATCGACCGCGCTCATGTGAAGCTACGCGGGTCCGCCCAATGCAGAATGAAGTGTCTGTGCCTGTTTGTGCTGTTTCTGTGTTTGAGGTGTGAAGCTGCTGCCAACAAGCCTAGGAGAGGACGCGGCAGCATGTGGTGGTAAGTCACCAATTTGTTTATTCCTACCATAAACTTCATTTTCGTATACACGTCATGCCACTAATTTTATCTATTTACTTTGAATATCGCGAGTGTTTAATGTTAGTTGTGTTAAGTCCTTCAAAATCATTGTTAAACCTCCCCTTTTCAGTTAAGATATTAGCATAAATTAAGGCGCGAAGGACAAAGTAAATGCCATGGCTTTTGAGGGCAATATTTATATTTTCTGACATAAATTGTAGTTTAATTCATCAGCTGTTTTAGTATAGGTTGTAGTAGTATTGAAGTTATACCGAAATAGATGTGAGTTGTTTATGTTTGAGTTGAGATGTTTATACCAAGCAAGGTCTAAAACATAACTTGTAAATCCCAAGTTTACTATGTATAGTCCTTCCGCATATTATAAAACTGCGTACACATAGAACGGTATAAACAATGTTATAATATTTCGTTTATAGATATCTAGATAATTAGCGAATCGTTAAAAAGGCGTAAACGCACCAGTGCGAGATTAGTAATGGCACGCTAAAAGTTAACGCTGACTTTAAAGCGTACTTCGATGTTTATTCGAGGTGTTTTGTGCAAGAAATGGTTTTTGTTGCGTTCATTAATTGATTTTATGTGCATATTGTTTAACAAGGAAACAATTTTTACACGTATTAATGTAGATTGTAGCTCGATAGCGTCCGTACAATGCAGTCATTTGATATTTGACCACTGTACTAGAAATTAAACTTACTGAGTTGTTATGAAATATTACTTCTTGTTATACTTACAGCTGATTGTATATTACTTTTATATTGATGTAACTTATAACTGAATAAACAATTTCATACGTAAACCATTCCACTAATCCGCACTTGCAGAGCGTGATGGAATATGGTTTAAATACTTCTGATCTCTCAGAGGATACCCGTACTCAGCACTAGAATAGTAATAAATTGTAAATCAAGATGAAGGAACAATTGAAAATACTGAAATTTATTATTAATTATAATATCTATAAATATTTTATGAATTAATGTTAAATCGTTCCGCTTTTAATCTAATTTCTTAACTGAATTCGCTTCAAAAACATTCTAGTACTTAAAGTTTGAATAAAAAACTTTCTCGCGTCATCAGGGGACATAAACGTTTCCCGGGTGACGGAGTGTCAGTTCTTATTTGCATACACTATCGCACGGCTCCTGGTATGCAACCTGCCTAATCCCTACGTCACAGAGTGTGCTGTCTATTAGAATTATAATCCAATTAATATTAACAAATATTTATGTATTGAATGATAAAAAAACTTCATTTACTTTTTGACAGATGAATTTATTTTGTCTTTTAACACTTCTTGTAATTTTAGTTTATTAAATGTAAATTATGTTGATGATTTTTATCAGAAATATAATAATAATAATAACAACAAATGAAGTTGACAGCAGCAAATATTCTCATTAAAATCTAAATTTTTCGATGCACCGTCATGATAGCTATATAAAGTTATTTAGATTCGCGTTCAAAAGTATATTTAGATTTTAACGCTTTAAAATAATACCTTGCGTGTTTCTTAAAATAAGAAATATAGGTCTTTCAAATTAACACAATTTTCATGATTAAAAACAACTTTTAGGTAAATAAAGATTAATTATAACGTTTCGTTGACTTCATAAACTTTGAGCTAATTATTCGGCAAATGAAACCAGCCGTTAAATTTATAATGTGCCAGCTTATTTACTCGAAACTAAACGTACACGTTTTATTTACGACTGTAATAAACTTATTCGCGATTCAACATTTGCCATTAAATACATTAAAGTGTAAAATGATGTAACTTTAACCATAATCATTTGCTTAAACTTCTTAAAATACTGTAATTCCGCTCGTGACGTTTTCGGCGCAAATAAGTGGTTAAAAATCCTTTTTGTATAACCTTTCGATATTAAGTCCGCCAATCCGCACTTAGCCAACATGCTGGACCATGGCCTAAACTCTCTCATCTCTGACAGAAGATCCGTGCCCAGTAGTAGGATGATAATGGGTTGATGGTGTGGTATACATGTGTATCGAATATAGCCCGTCCTACGACATATGACGGCAAATACTACCAAAAGGCAAACTGTATCTCAAAGTCTATTAGACCTTGTTTGCACCCATGGTAGTGTTTAAGTCTGCTATATGCATTTAAACTGTAAAAATACCATTTAAATATATTCAACAGTTTTCGCGTGGTGGATGAACCAACGGCGAAAAAATTGGATTCAGAAATCTCTTACTCGATATCGATAGCTGATTCAATCAGTGTTTAAAATTTTAGACGTACAGACACAGCTGTTACAATTTTGTAACGATATAGATTTCCGACGCACTCATAATGCCAATGTACCAATTCTTTTGTGTAATATTAAATGATTATAAGAATAAATAACTTAATAAATATAACATTAATTAAAAAGAAAGTGACATTTAATTTAGCAATGACGCAAATCGTCAATGTTTTGTTGTTTTATTTTAATAAAGTGTAACATAATCATAAGTGGCTCCCGGCGGTGACAATCGATCGATCATCGATACGACCACGCGTTTCAACATAAATCTTTAATCTCTTAAAATCAAAGCACTGTTTTAATTTATTAGCATATCATAAATGCGCCATCGAAATAAATCAAAAAGTTAATTAATCAATATTATTCAAAACATACGTTGGTCATCGGACAAAGGACGTTAAAATAATGTATAAATCTACGTAACAGTGTTGATTAAAACAATGTTTTCGGTAAAACTAACATTAAATTTTTGTAGCATATAATATTCATAAGCCGCCTCTATATTATTTTGAATTATATTGTGGCGATAAAAAACTTATCATTCATTATCAACGGGTGTACGGTAGCGCGTGCTCATTACGTATACAAATACACTTTTACTTGTTTGTATAATTAACTTCTTATAACACTTATAAGGAAGCTAATTTAGTAATTATAAATTATACGTCGAGATCGGCTCGGGCAGACCGTCGGCCGCCGGGCGTAAGCCGTCGGCAAAGTGTTCTTAGAGATCTGTCATGTCAAATGTTTGATTAAATAATTATTAATTATCTCTGTACATTGCCTTGCAGTATTCAAATATTAAATTTTGAATGTTGATTTATTCAAATGAAGCTATAAATTGTGAAAATTCAATTTGTTTTGCCGTATGAAGTCTAGTTGAATTGTCACTATGAATGTAGTTATATATATAGTTTTATAAAATAGGTATATACGTCTGTTCTACGAGTGTAGAATTCACAATCGTTTATTTATTTATTCGCAATCGAATATAAGCACTCGTTTTGGGTTTTTGATTTATACTATGCCTCATGGAAGTACAGTTAACTTTGCAATTTAAACGTGTCGCGAAAGACTTAAATCTCCTCTCCACCTTGGGGCCCCGAAACAAAAAGCTCTTCACACAAAAAATTGGCACACCTCGGCTAATTCTTATTCATCACTTGTAGTCCATATTACATTACGTTTGGTATCGCGTGCGGCGTCACGATAGCACCGATAAAGGTGGCCGACTTAAAAAGACATCTTGTCTTTCAACGCAACTGATCAACACGTATACAAATCCGAAGAGTTTAAGATGTTCAGGGTTCCAGTGAATCTGGTTTGAAGACGATGATATTTTGACGCCTCGTAAGACGCCAACAAATTAAATAATAAGGACTAATTCCGTATGCGGGATGCGTGTAACGAATCAAGCCATATGTACGAGTACGTTTAAGGGGAAGACTGATAAACTGAAATTGCGAAAATGATAACGTAATTAAATTAGGCCGTCAATGAAAACAAAATCTTCTTGAAAAAAAAACCTTAACGCCATTTTTTATCTGTTTGTGTGAGTTATTAAGAAGACTGTAATAGTTATACTCGTATATAAGTAGTATTGTGAGTAGCCTCGTGAATAATTTCGACCTTCCACTCCAGCGTTTCGAGGTTCGAATCCGGGCGTATCAGAAATAAATCGCCGTTTGTTTTAACGGTGAAGGAAAACGTCGTGAGGAAACCTGCATGGCTAAGAGTCTTCATAATATTCACAATGCGATGTGAAGTCCGCAGATATTGGATAGCTTGGTATACTAAGACCTGAATCCTCTCATCTGATCCTCTGAGAGTGCCCAGCAGTGGGATGATAATGGGTCGATGATAGTGAAATAGATATAATTGCAAATGCGGTAATCCTAAATGAAACGGAGAGTTATAAGCTGCAAATCTTTGAAACATTGTAGCAATATCTGCTACATGTAGTAAGTAAGATGCATTAAACATAACATAATGTTTCACTGCACATCTGGTAGTTTTTTGTTTGTCGTGGAGGAGTATCAAACGGATACGGACCATTAACATCCGTATAGAATCTCAAATATGTCCGAATTCCTATTTGAGGTAGAACA
>DWKW01002790.1:0-10639 GCA_018250115.1 Doberes anticus
ATGTCCATGGGCTGCAGTGACCACTTAACATCAGGTGGCCTGCATGCTCGTTTGCTATTCCGTTTGAATAAAAAAAATAAAAAAAACTTTAAATACTATAATCGGATAATATGTTTTATGTGTCGTGAACGAGTTGCAGGCTTGTGTTTGGCTACAATACCACGAAGTGACATCGGTACAAGAGCATTAAGCGGCAACACGACTGTCTCAAAGGCAGTTCGTATTATAAGTCTTAGAATTAATGCCGTTACTTTAATGGTACAATGTTCCAACCACGTTATAACCTTTGATTGTTAATTAATTATCAAAGGCCGTACCTATCAGGTAGTTAAATTGAACGGATTACCTAATCAGGTAGTTTAATTATGGGCGGGAATTTGGGCGACAATGTAAATCAACAGTGACTGTATTCGTTAGTATTGTTCACTAATCGTTCGGTAATATCAATTGGACGTAAATATAAAATGACGTAAAATTAATACATTTTTCACTTTTCTCTTTGGATTCTTAATAATGGCACCGTTCTTACTTAGTGATATGTTGTGATAGACATCGATAGTAATTAGAAGGTATTGGTTAAAATTTCGTCTTCGGTCGTGATAGCATAAAGAAGTAGTTAGTTTTTCCGTATCTCCGTATGCACCCGCACATTACATATTTCGTTGTCGCTAAATAAAAAACAATCGCTTCTTCTCTGAAGTATTTTGCATAAGTTACTTTCGTAATAATTAGTGATCAAATGTGAAGTGTTGGACGATCGATCTTTGTCGGCGTGCTACTGGTGGTGGATAACTGGTCGGCAATCACAGGTAAGACTAGCTCGAGCTTAGGCGCGGCCGAAGGTGCCTGCCACGCAACGTACATCTGCAGCAGGTCAGCGGTTGATCGTTTAATAATTTAAACTCGACTCATATCGTTAGCTTTGTCGTATATTTCGGGTCATCAGCCAATTTTCTTTATTTTTTATTTTTCTTTCAGCAGAATAGCAAACAAGCATGCAGGCCACCCGATGGTAATTGGTCTCTGTAGCCCAGGCCACCTGATGTTAAGCGGTCTCTGCCTCAAATGGACATCCTCACCTAAGGTTGTGTGTGGATGCGTTGCTACTCCTGAGGACTACGTTGCAATGCCTCCCGTCTGTTGTCGTCTGCCTTACTGCACCCTTCAAACCGAAACACAGCAGCTCTCACACTGCTGCTTTAGAAATAGTAGAGTAGTAGAAATAGGCACAGCGGTGGTGCTGCCGCAGGCAAGCCTTCGACATAAGACCTTCGGGAAATTAACAACGTGTTTTGCAATTATTGTGCAAAGACATAATTTAGATTTATATGCAAAAACATAGTACGACATAGTTACGACAAATCTGTGACTATTATTTAGTTAAGCAGTTTTCATCACTTTTTCTAAATATGCTTAATTTTTTAAATAGGTAACGGTTCGTATAAATTTGACAGCAGCCAATAACAAACCGGTTATCGCAATCGGTGATTGGCATCCCGCTCCGGTGGTTCCGGTTTTGGATACCAGCACACACCCTCGTGAGGAAACCTAAATGCTTGAGTTCGCCATAATGTTCTCGAAAAGGAATAAATGACGTGCCGTTTGCCATTCATCGAAGGAAAACTGTATTTTTGGTTTCTTGGTATTTTTTATATTTATCTTATACCTTTACCGTGGTGATTTGGCACACACGTAACAAAATTACACACGTAAAAAAATTAAATAATGTTCCGACGTAAACAATGTGTGGCAGCCCTAACTTGTAAGCGGATTACATATTCACCTCAAAATTGAAACACGTACAGTAAAATCCAGTTGCACTTTGAAATTTGAACGGTCATAGGTATTAATTCTTGTAAACTAGCTGTGCCCGCGACTTCGTCCGCTTTTGTATTTATCAAAAAAAATATTATTCAGTTCGCATATTTTATAATAACTTATTAATTCTGTATTTTACGTATAGAAATACCTGTGCCAATTTTAATAAAATTCTTCTATTTTGTGTGCACGCGGAGATTAGCCGGAACAAACAGACAAGAATTGTAAAAAATGTTATTTTGGTTTATGTACCGTGAATACATATGCATTTAGCAAAAAGCGGCTATTTTAATATTACAAACAGACACTCGCAATTTTATTTATTTGTATAGAATATAATATTTCTTATAAGTAAAGTAATTTGTTATTCGACTACACATAAACGACTAACAGATTTAAATTTTTGGCACACTATCTGTATCATGTCCTGAACATCATCTTCATGACTTTATCGTCCCACTGCTGGGCACGTGTCTCCTCCCAGAGACCATCACGCGGGACAAGCGCGACAAGAACATTATGAAGAACCCTTCCCCATATTGAGTCGAGTTAAGACGCAAAATACTTTTCATACCGGGAAAACAAAGGTGTTGAGGATAGGAGTAAAAAGTAAAGGAACTTCTTATTCATTTGGTCTCGAAATAATTTTGATTAAAGAAAACGTCAACAGATAATAATGATGACATTCGACATATATGTATGTAGGTATCGCTGGCTAGAACAAAAGGATTCTATACTTGTGACATAATATCCTAAATATATTCGGACGACGTGGCTGGTGCACGCTACTAATTATTAACAACTTCGAATGCAAAGCGTCTACGTATTCAGTTATTCATACACTAACTATATCATTTATACCCATTGCGGACGCAAATACCTCTTGCCACAAGGGTATTACGTTCCCGTCCAACGATAGAACCTTCAGACTTTGTACTAGCCTTCTGCTAATGGCTTCGTGTCCCTATTGTTACACAAAATATTATGTTTAAATTTTCAATTCGCTTTTCCGTCTACTTTACGACGGTACGGTATTACCTTCTGAAACATGCCTTTATTTTGTTATACCTTTTAATGGCAGTCTTGCGATGAAGGTTCGCCTCCGGCGGTATCATAGGAAAATGAACGGTCAGTGTGAGTGTGAGTGAAAATGGAGAAAACGCCTGCACTACAGGAATAGCAACGCACCCACGCCCGTGGCCCAATCTGAACTGAAGGCTATTATTACTTCCAAGCTTGTGGTGGCACTGTGCTCCACTGCTGTTACTCCAACCGATGTTGGTAGTGGATGGCCTTGGGCTTTAGTAATCACTTCAATGATGCCTGCTCGTGTGTGTGTGTAAATTTATGACTTCCCTCGTCCAAGGGACAAGTAAATTTTTAGGTAGTTCAGTATTTTCCTGGTCTTACCGAAGGTCTGCCTAGAAGTACTGAAACGAGACATTGCCTGCCATCTTTTAGTGAGTTGCTAGAAACTGTTTCTCTAAAAATAAATAGATATAAATATAACACTATGAGGAATAGACATAATGTTATAAACACAATAACTCAATAAATAAGTTATAAAAACTTTTATTGTTGATCTCGAGTAACTTTAGCCTGACGAGATTTTATATATCTCGAAATGAAGGCGCTACTATCGCAAGTAAGGCGGTAAAAATAATGCTTGTATAAGTTAGTTCCGTGGAAATCCGCAACACGGTGAAGTATTTTATATTGCTGATCAGCCTACAGTAGCTCTTCCCCGCGACATCGTTCGCGTGATCTTCAATACGTACATAAGTATGTAACATAGCAATCATATACTGAAAACTCACGGTTCATCGCTACACTTTTTATATTATACAAACAGAATAGCAAACAATCACGCCGATGTTACCTTGGTCACTGCATCTCATGGACGTCCACATCAAACCCCAACCAGTACGGAAGTCCGATCTGAGATTGTTTCTGGATGCGTTGCTACTCCTGAAGACTAAGTGGAAATACCTCCTGTCCATTGTCTACTGCCTAACTACACCCTTCAAACTGAAACAGAAGTTCTCACAATGCTGCATAACGACAGAAACAGGTGCAACGGTTGTGCCGCCGTAGGCGAATCTTCGATATAAGAATCTACCATCATCAAAATTAGATGCACTAACTTGTCGAAACGGTCGCCCATTGTCGCCCTTCCCGGGCAAAATTTCTCATCAAAATTTCACAACAATCGGATTAATGGTTTAGAAGAAATTATGCGTTCTAATCTCAAGATCTGCGTGTCCACACGACCAAAGGCGCCCATACATTGGTCAGTTTCTAAATGCATAACAAAGGTGTCAAGTTTTTGTAAAAATTCGTGCACTACCTTTAACGTAGTTATCGAGACAAAGTGCACATTCAGCCGGAAAAAACTAACCCGATGGGAACAGGAGCCATGATTTCATTTTGGTGGCCTCTTTGTAGAGATCGTCAAAAAGGCCTTTCAAAGTCGGTATGCTCATATTAATAAATCGCACTACATATGTTGTTAAATGTATCAGAAGTATCCCCATTAAATTAATCTATAAATTAATACGTGAAGCAAAAACTTTGTACTCCTTTTTATGAAAAGGTAGTTTATATAGAGAACGACTGTTGAATGCTAATGTTTTTCAATAATAATGCATAAAAAATACATTAAATCAATAATATAAACATTACCCACACTACCACAGTCATACACAGTAAAGATGAACCTTGAGTGACACCAATAAAATTTTAAATATCAGAATGACCGAATGACAACTCGATTGTGAATTTCATTCGTTCCAAAGTTCCCATTTCAATAGTCTGTGGAGTGTATGTAAAGGCAAAAAAGAGTTTATTTTCTATGTTTATGAAATACCATCGAATTTCAACGAATTAACGATCACTAGTCCCTATAATTTCATGTCCGTCAAATCCTTTCGTAGGAGATTTCCCATATCGGATAAATAACGAGTCTTTACGTACTGGGTGTCGTTGAAAATATTATAATATTGTATGAACAATCTCCATAGTTGAACCGTACGAAATAAACCCGATGGTGGCGTCAGACGAGAAGGCAGATTTCATTATTTAAATGTTTTGACACCATATCATTGGCACCTTGTGAGGCTTCAATTTTGATATCTCGTTGTTTTCAGGTGCAACGTTTTACCTTCATGCTCTCATAAATACCATAGTACTTAGGTTCAAAATACTCCTTAGTAAACAAGATTTTTTTACACGAAATCATTCCCAGCAATTGAACATCAAAAATTTTCAATTCGAAAGAATTGCGAGTGCGAGTGTATCAATGTGAATTCGTAGCTATCTTTTACAGATACCTGCCTATAGGCTGAAGCATTCCTACGTCTGGTTTATTATTGAAGTTTCATATAAACCTTATCTCATTGTGCTTTTGATACGGGATATTCCATTGTCTAGAGCCTGGTTGGGTTTTTATTATTAGCTCGCTCCATCATAACGATAAAAAAAATTAAATCAAATAATAAGAAAGAACGCGTTTTTGTTGTCATGGGCTAAGTTGAGTCCAGTGATTTCTGTCCAGTGTCGTCTGGCCAACCGCAATCTTCACACACACTGAGCACATAAACCCAGACCAGAAACAAAAATCTTTATTCATCGTCATAATGTTTGCTGCGCTGGGAATCGAACCAAGAAGGCTCTGAATGGCGGACTGGCATGTTGACCACTGTGCCATACGGGTCATCACATTAATCTTATGTTCTAAATTAATAAACAAGATGTTACATGTAAAAAGTTTATAGATCCAAGTACACGCACTCATCCGCAGCAGCAACATGACAGGAGAATGACGTTTTTTAACTTTGCAGCTGCTCACTACTGACTACTAACTTTCTGCTACATCACGAATAAGCTAACAACAGTAGGCAGCTCTGTTCATGTTGACAATCTAATGTCCGTTTGTCACAAAGATATGTTGTTGTGGTTGTTATATATTAACTGTGGTAGTCATATGCCGAAGGTTCGTCTGCGGCGTCACCAGCGTAGCACCTTTTTCTGCCCCAAAGCAGTAGTGTGAGCACTGCTGTATTATAGTTTGAAGGGTGTGGCTAAGCAAACTACACTGGATAGGAGGCCTAAAGAGTAACAACGCATCCGCGTACAAATTCATATAAAATTCAGTCATATTTAAAGTATGATGTAGTCATTTAACATTAGGAAAATTGCATGCTCGCTTGCTATATATGCTAAAAATGTATGTGACCTAGTTTATTACCATATACTGTTAGAATTAATCTTCAAAACTTTACTATGGTAAAATTACATGTAATAATGTTGGTTTTAATGTTCGCATAGTAAAAATACTTGTGAAACCTTTAATGAAATGCTTGATTCATAAACGTTTCATAAAACATTTTTAACTATGAAAATATTAAATGACAAATTATAATTAAATGTATTTTTGATGTTGGCAATGTTGTAGTTCTATCAATTTCTCAATGTCATTTTATTTGTTTATAACTTTGCACCGTCTAGTCTGTGCATTCAGCCGGACAGCATTTAATATAAAGTATTTTACAAATAGGTAAAACATATTTTTATAACTGGATTGTAAATGGAGAACATGCAGGGATATTAAAACAATAGCGTTTTTTTACTTTACCTACCAATAGCATATAATCTATGTTTGATGTATCTGTATCTAGTTTTTCCATTGTAATATCTGAGCCTAGTCTATGGTGGTATCTGACTGACGTATCCTGACGACACATCTGACATACGTATCCCGAGGACGTATCTGACAGTTTTCACAGATAATTTATGGTGCAGCATCACTTACTCATTATTATTCCACTGCTGGGCAAAGGCAACCTCTCAGAGATGAGACGTTTCATAGTCCTGGGCCATTATACATCACGATTGCCAAATGCCAATTGGTGAACTTTATATGCCTTTGAAAACATTATGGAGAGCTCTTCAGGTTTTCGAAAGTTTACTATTTTACTTCCCCATTAAAATAAGGCAATATTACCTTAGTACCTACCTAATTAAACATAATGTTAACCGAAATAACTACGCTAACACACTTATTTCTTGACATCTTAAGAGCCACCTATCAGTTGTTCCGAAGCTACACTTAAAAATAATGTCGTATGAAGTTTTGAATATTAGCGCTTTTCCTTTTCCATGATGGCCGCCGATAACACCCGCGTGAGAATCTTGATCTAAACAGAAAAGGAGGGGTAGAGCGGCCATGCTTAATTTTACGCGCATGCGCTAATCCCGTACATCTGTATTCCGCGCTTCAGTAGTATTATTTACAAATTCAAATACTTATGACTTCCATGAGTTATTGTTATTATTTTTACTGATATTTTCAGAAATAATTCGAAACAATAGTTCCAAAATAAAGTTTAATCTTACAATTTTTTTCGGAATGGTTTCGCATTGTGACGTAAACTACGCTATTTCTATAAATAATTAGTATTAATAGAGCTCAAAGTATTTAATCCAACGTATTGTAGAAGTACAAATGTTTTACATTAAAATTTAGGAATAACGGGAGTAGAAAACCAGCACACTTATAATCCGATTTAAAATTGTACCTAGGATAGGTACAATTTTAAATTGTCAATATTTTCTGGTGACTTTAACAGTTACGATTGACATACATATAACAAGGCACAAATAACATCCTACTTATTAAATGTGTTGACACATTGTCTCTTTATATAAAAAAACGTCCAAGAACTCTTTTTCATAACAGGCAAATCACTGGCAACTTCTCTGCTATTGCATGTAGCCATAAGAAAAAAACCTTTTTTTATCAAGGTGCTTAATATTTATTTTTACTCTTTGAATACGCAGGCTTTCTTTACACATATGTAGAAAGAAAAAAAACGATAACCCCATGCTTTTGCCAAGGGCCTACATGGATGATACCTAAATGTTGATGCTTCCGCATGCCATAAATACTTATAACTAATATACATATTTTTAACTAGATACGAAAAAAATTTGAAAAAGAAAATGTACCTATTTAGAACAATGAATAGCTCACGTCTTAGAAAATTTCGTGGTACAATTTCACTCAGTCTGGTTATATAGCTAATCCGGAAAAATGTAAGGATTAAAAAAAAATCTTCGGTAGTAAAGCAATAAACACACACACACACATTTTTACATGGTCTGCTCCATGTGAAATGAGCAGATTTTTTTAAATACAGGTAGCATTATTGACGTAAAAAATCGTAACGTTTGTTGGTGGTAGAGTCTTATGTCGAATGCTCTCCTGCGGCAGCACCACCTCTGCACCTACTTCTGACGTAAAGCTGTAATGTGAGTACTACTGTGTTTCGGTTTGAAGGGTGTAGTTGGCAGAAGACCATGGACAGGAGGCATTCCAACTTAGTCCTCAGGAGTAGCAACGCATCCACATGCAACCTCTGATAGGACTTCTGTCCTACTTGACGTTTGATGTGGGTGTCCATGGGCTGCAGTGACCAATTAACATCAGATGGCCTGCATGCTCGTTTTCGTTTGCTATTTCGTTTGAAAAAAAAACGTAAAATTTGCCATGACGGGATTTATAAAAATCTTATAGAACAATTTGTAGCACCGGTGACGCAATCAACAGCTGAAGTAAAGATTTCGAAGAATTATCTCATGATAAAGATACACCTAGATTATAAACTTAATACACATAAGCTCTATTGAATAATGTACAACCACTATCAGGAGTTGTATCGAGTTGAATTTAATACCTCAACTCAATAGTCATTAACACGTACATCTAATTAAATTTGATTTTTATAAATTTCATCCGCTGGGCATGAGCGACCCGTATGGCGCCGCAGTCAACGTGCGGTCTGCCGTTCGGATGTTGTATGTTCGATTCTCAGCGCGGCAGAAATTTGAAAAATGTATTTATATTTCTCTACCTGGTTTGGGTGTTTGTGTGCTTGTTTCTGTGTATGTCCACGCCGCCCACGATACAGGTTAAATCCTACAGTGGGGCTATGAGTGTGAAAAGTTATTTATTTATTTATCTTAACCTGAACCTTTGGATGTCAGACCGGCATATTCACCACTGTGATATACAATATACTAAACTTCTCAATAATCTATCGGTACAAGGAAATATCTACATTACGTAGGTTAATTAAAAGCAAAGAAATGTTAAGGAATTGCGGTGAATTTTGCAATCTAGCTCAGCATTATGAAGAGGGAAATTAATAAAAGGATCATTCCGCGAGATATGGAAATCCGGCGGATTAAGTGCAAACTTCATCGAAAACAATAAAATGCTCCTTCACAACTGAACTTTACAGATTTTTCGATACGATACGATGAGGTTCAGTCCAATTTATGTTTATTTTTTACCAGCTGATTCCGACTTCGTCCGCGTGGAGTTAGTATACAAGAAAAATCATCATGATCAACCCAATAATGGGACCCACTGCTGGGCACGGGTCTCCTTTCAGAGATGAGAGATTTAAGTTCATAGTCTACAATGCTGGCTAATTGCGGACTGACGGATATTTACGAGTATATATACAGACGGTGGCAGGGTTTTATTACCGCTGCAACTATTTCTGCCGTAAAGCAGCAGTGTAAAAACTGTTGTGTTTCGATTTGAAGGATGTGATTAGGCAGTAGACACTGGACAGGAGGCATTCCAACTTAGTCCTCAAGAGTAGCAACGCATCTACGTACAACCTCAGGTGGTATTTCCGTCTTAGCTTAGGCTTGATGTGGACGTCCAGGGACGGCAGTAACAACTTAACATCATGTGACGTGCCTGCTCGTTTGCTATTCTGTACCAATAAAAAAGAAAAATATTTTTATTTTTTTTACTTTTAGGTTAACGTGTGTCACGTTCGCCTTTAACCATCATCATTAACGCGTTATTTTCCCAATCCTGGGCACGGGTCTAGTACTAAATATATATTTTTCATTTCACCCTTCAGCTATAGATACCCTTAAGGTTTATTTAGTAAAACCAATTATGAACATAGCTTATTAAAAGTAATGGAGTAAGTAGTAAAGTAAGTAAAAGTAAAGCAAAGTAAGTTTTTAATAACTTAAATGTCAATCTGTCTCAAAAACTTTGAACTTCATTTAACATTCCAACCCCCATTTAAACCCGGTTAAGATTTAATTTAATTTATGAAATGAATAATTAATGAAATGCCTCTTATTTCTTTATAACGGCCTGCACTCTTTAAAGAACCTGCCAACTAAATTTTAATAAATCACAATAACAATAATAGATCAAGAAGAGCTCCTTCATATCATATTCATTTTCATCATCTTCATATTCATCATCTTCATATTCATCCCCTAATATACATAAATAGTGCCCTACATAAATAGGGTAGATATTTTAATTTACAATCATGACAAATTCTAAGTGATCCAATTAAAGAATTAATGTATAACAATTAATTTATTTATGTACGTAACTACGAGTACATACATAAAGTGATCCATTCGTGTGATAAAATCTGAGAAACGCTGAAATCAGTAGTTTTATTTTTACTTTTTATTTTTAGTCGCATCCAGTAATCTCGAGGTCTAAGTATTAAGTTAAGTTGGAATGCCTCCTGTCCATTGTATTCTAGCTAACCACACCCTTCAAACTGAAACACAGCAGTACTCACACTGCTGCTTTACGGCGGAAATCGACGCAGCGGTGGAGAGGCCGCAGGCGAGCCTTTCAAATAAAAATCTCCCGGAATTACCCATTACATTAAGAAAAACAAATATCGTCATACTCATGAAATTTTGTATGGGGTATGAGGATATAACGAAATTAGGAAACGCGAGAGTAGCTACAATTTAAGTATTT
>DWKW01002791.1:0-10637 GCA_018250115.1 Doberes anticus
GACGATCCGGCAGAGGTAGGGAGGCACGTTATGGTACTTTAAAGCCTCCCTAATGCAAACCCAAGGCAGGGTGTTGATATCGTTTGCGAACGATTTTTCCCAACCCATGGACAACCACAGCCAACCAGTCATATTATGTGGATTCGTTACCTAAGGACTGAGTTTTGTGGTGTATCCTGCCTAACCACACCCTTCAAACTAAAACACAAAAGTGTTTACACTGCTGCTTTACTGAAAAATCGACGCGGACGTCTTCGCAACTGGTGAAGCGCTGAAATTTTTTCCGCCGGGTTTTTCTTTCGGTTAACCATTATCAAGCCTTTCCTAAAGATATGAAATCAAATCAAGGGATTTTGACCATAAATCCACCGAACTGTCCAAGTATTGGTGGGTAATAATTAAAATACATTTTACTATTTATTACCAACACGTAACGCATTTTTTACACAGTGATGCAAATATTAGCCTAATTGAAATAGTTACTTCAAGTCCAGTAGAAAAGGTAGGAAACTTCTGTATCCTAAACACATGTACAAAGTTGTACAAATTCGTGGCGGTTTAATAAAAATGCGTATTAGATTTGCTCATAACATTTAATATTTTCTATTTATATCGTGATATTTTCAGGGCTTTGCCGTATCATTTTTTAAATGTATTACAATTTTTATTTCTTATTCTAAATCACAATATCCGTAACACATGAACCTCTTTAAATATGGTTAGACAAAAATTTAAATGCAGATTATCAAAAGTTTTTACTTTGCATCAAATTAGATAATTGAACTAATCTTAATTCTTATACAATACATCAACGAACAATCAAAGGTAACTATAATTCTGAGATTAAATCATATCATATTGAATAAAATTAAACAATACATTTATCAATCTATTTTATACAACCGGTCAAATAAAATGTTGACTTAACATATCTAAGTACCTACATGTTCATAAACAAAAACAATGTCCTACTCATAAAAGCAATAATAAAAACATTGGCAGTATTACATAAAATATTGATTGACAGGACAAATTGCACATAAATATTTTCTTTTAAACTCGCAACGTACCTGCTACAAATACATTTTCAGCTTTCAATCAATTAGACGCGAATTGCATCAAAAATGTCTGGTACAAATTTTATTATTGTTTTACTTATCCTTGCTATGCTCCCAATAAAATAGGTAGGGGCTATTGAACGTAATATTTCAATTGCAACAATAATATTTTATTGGCTACAGAATGTGGATAGATGACTGATGTAAGTATTACGTAATAATAATTGAATTGAATTAAGCGTTGTCTTTAAAAAAAAAGGCCATCAATTTGCATAACAAGAGTTAACTGCCGGTTTCATTCAAATTGACTATTAACCTGTAGATTTGATTTACTTGTTATACATTTACTTCTAATTGGCACCACGGGAGAGATCGTCGTATTTATGTCATAAAAAAAATTGGACCGGCCTGGAGATCGTTACACCTAAAATTTTATAGTGGGAAATTTTAAAATTATAATTATAAAACAGTTAATATATTATAAGTGTTTATAATATTTAATAAATTTATATATTCCTAAAAAATAATTTGACTCCGTCGCACTTAATCGTAATAAATAAAATTAAATACTCGTCCTTTTCGATATACTTTAAACCCAAACAAAAAGTTTCAAATCTTTCATATTTAATGAACTCACTGATCTATTATGGAACTGATTTACTGTCTTTTAAAAATAATTATTCTTATCGTTTATAAATGAATCCTTTACCTAATCTTTAAAATCTTGTAGCTAATGTAAGTATTTGCTTTAAGAGAGCTTTGGTTTATAACAACTATATTATTGTTTATTTCCATGATTATTACTTTAGATATTTATTTAATCATTAATTTGCTAAAGGAAATTCAAGGAATGTTTTCAAGTATTTGACATATTTGCATTGACGACAGCGTAGGTAATCATAGCAATGCCACGTGGACTACGAGACGCTCCCATTTACGAACCGGTAGGGTACTCTCCATAACCGGGGCACCCTGAAAATGTGGGAAGCTCGTATAGGCAGGCCAATCGTCTGGCATCAGAGTATGAGCAAGCGATCTTATGAGGTTCTATTAAGACACTGAGTAATAATATTATTGTTAGTGAGTCCCACATATCTCCTGGCAACTTTCGGTCTTCAGAATGTGAAATCATTTCCCAAATAAAAGGTTTACCTACCTACGCTGCTTACGTGTCATTTCATTTATCTATTTTGTAATTGACGTTTAAAAAATTAATTTTCCATGAAGATTAAGTATCTATTATTAAATAGGTACCTACAGATTAATAAACTAATGTACTCGTAGGTGCACACAATGTTTTCAAACGAGTATACTAAAAAGGAACGTGAAACTTACAAAATAGGTAATAATATAATGAATCGACCTTATAAGCAATAATTCCAAAGCATGACAATAATAGTGTTCTAAGACGTTTGTCGAAGCGTACGTTTATTTTAAACCTAAACATGTACTCCGTATTTTTTAGAATGCAAGTCAGTCGTTTCTCGTCAAAGGTGCCCGCTGGTCATCTTCATGTTTGTCATAGACATCCTGTCGTGCTCACTGTATCGTGTTCTCTGTCTCGATCACTTGGTTCGTTGTTATTTTGTTCTTCGCGATTCAGAACAAAAACGGGCTCTACATTCTCGTCGTCACTGTTAAACCTGCAAAAAATTAAATGGTAGTTTTTTAAATAAATTCTGGACTTTCGGATACAGGTTCACTATATTTCGCTAGTAAAACGTTTGATGAAGATACTTTACATTGTGTTCCTACGAATACATAATTACATACAAGTATTCATTAGAAATCTATGTAATAATCACCGACATGGGCATCAGTGTTCGGTGGTGACAATCCTGGTCACACTGAAATTCAGCAGTCAAGGTTCGGAGTCAATTATGAAAGCAACCGTCTGCGTCTATTTCACATTGTGTTTTACGAATTAGACATGCGAACATTCATTATGACTCTAAGGAAACTTACTGGTAACGAGGGATTTCGCCCCGCATTGTGCATATAGCATTAGTCAGAGCTTTTACATAATTTTTGGCAAGGGTTAAAGTTTCAATTTTTGATAAACTTCGGTTATCTTTCTTTATATGAGGAATTACGCGCCTGAGATCCTGAAACAAAACGAAAAATACTTTTACCTATACCCAATTGACAGGTTATAACAAAGATCGCAGTCGTGCTTCGCAAGGCGCTCTTGTGCATCTAAAGAGCGCACCTGAACTTCTCTAGCTTATTTTTTACGTTGCGTAAAGTAACGTATTTTTTATTACAGCGGAAAATCTTATTAAATATACTTGCGACATATTTAGGGAAGAGTATAGAATATCTTTTGGGAAAGAGCATGGAAATTTGATATTTCTATCTGCTAAAACTTCTTTGGTAGCCATCCAGCACTCTATGTTGGGAGGCTCATGGGTCTTCAAAAAACGTACTGGAGGCACCTTTGTGCTGCAGTAATAGGGCTCCTCTCGAAACTTTGCTCGCTTCGTTAGGCTCAGTAGCTTGCATTCGCCGGAGTACGCCTTTTATCAGGAGTCGGGACCATCCCAGAAATCAGAGCCGAACTCTGGTCACTTACTACTCCAAAATATAATCATTGTGATCTCTGATAATCTGAGACACACGGAAAAAGAATTTCTACCAGGTATTCGGCACCATTCAATAGCTCGTTGACAAGTAATTGAAACCTGCGCCCCAAGGAGTCGTACTAATAGTAAAATTACCTCAAATGCCCGATTCAGAGAGTGCATCCTCATACGTTCGCGCTCATTACTTTCCAGCCTGCGCAAGTTGCGCTCGCGAGCGGATATCCCACATCGACGGCGGCGGCCGGGCCCTGGCGCAGGGCTACTTGCTGCGCCTGACGAAGAGGACCCCGCGGCCGCACGGCGAGGCCTGCACACTCGGCGAGGCGCCTGCTCATCACTAGCACTGCCACTATCGTAAAATTCTGAAATTGATAGTGTCGCTTATACATAACTAGTACCTTCTTTACTTATTTAATTTGTTACGGCGTTCTTTGAATCAAGTAATGATACCGAAATTCAGTAATTATAATTAATAATTAGTTTGTAGCATAAGTATTTTTTAGAATAAAACAAGCAGCAAGCAATTAATCGTGAGTGATTACTGCAGGCTATGTATACCCATATTATCTCAACGTAGCCCAATGTTGAGGCCATTAAACATCACTGAAAAACATTAGTGCAAGCACTGTTGCTTTAGGATCAAAGACAAGTGCAGCGGTAGAACCGCCGCTGGTGTCGTATGAAAATCAGATGTTCGTATTAACATCCATATATTTATATGTACTAATAAATTAATATAATGTATTTGAATAAAAATTTATGTATCTGAATCGGGTGAAAATATTCAGTACATATGGATGAATGCTCCGCTCACCTCGATAAGACGTAGGCTAATATCTGTAACTCATCAAACTCTACTTACTATGTTTCATTAGATGCTAGCAGTAGAATTGGGTTTGGTTTAAGATATTTATAATCTGTTTTTTATCTTAATTTGTTTCTGAAAATACAGTTCCATCCGACGGCTAAATATTAAAAAAAAAGTCCTCTCTAGTCGCTGACGACTTTTTGTCGATAGCGTGGGCGTTAGCTCGTAGATATTCGTGAAAGCATAGCCTTCCATTGATGTCAATGGAAATTATCGTTATCGCAAACACGTCACAACCGTTTACCGGAAGAGCTTAGTGGCTATAAAGCTGGCAATACATGAAAGTGAGAGCACTTGAATTTGTTGCAACAAGTTTATTCGAAACTTGGACG
The DNA here is from genome assembly GCA_018250115.1 of Doberes anticus. Classification (NCBI taxonomy): domain Eukaryota; kingdom Metazoa; phylum Arthropoda; class Insecta; order Lepidoptera; family Hesperiidae; genus Doberes; species Doberes anticus. Next base: position 4,841 of record DWKW01002791.1, read on the forward strand.
TTACGTGACGCGACTCAACGCTTGATAAATTACTTGCGTAAGAGCAAGAGTGCAGACTAATCGATTTAAACGCACGACTACGGGTAATTTTCGTAATTCTCTTATCAGTGGCTATGTTATTGATCCAGATTTTACTTGTACTTTGATTTCAGCGCTTTATTAATTTACTATTAATAGCTAAGGTCATGGATTTGGGTATCATTGTATGAAAGATTTAATTATCAGTGTAAGGTTATGTCCATTATATATTTAATGTAAAGTTGTATCCGTGTATCCCGAAATTTTGGGTTTAGCATTTAGATAATGTTTTACTTTCTAAGTTTATCTAGATCCGAGAACATCCGATATCTCCCAAAAAATTATAATCTGTAATTAAGCAAATTACAATGTATGGAATTTCCTGTAGTGCCTTATTTTGTTAAGTAACCAATATATTAGCAATTTATGACATTGTTAACAAGACCAATTTGTAGCGTCAATTTTATTATGGAGGGTAAAGATAAGGAGAACAATCGCTGTGTTGAAAAAGTGTCCATGAAATTGTGTTTAATTAAGGTGTCGGGAGAGGGCAAATTTTAAAGAATGCGTCAAATGTTATTTGGTACGATGGAAAAGTGAACTGTTATTTACTGTTTACAGATGGGCACGTATTGAACTTCTCTCCCATATACGATGGTCCTTCTTACCTCTACCCTCTATAAGTTTGATATTAGCTAATCAATTACAGATGGCACTACCTGATAACGTTAACTTGACAGCGGCGTGATAAGACAAGGGATTTGAATTTTAATATAAATTTTATACATAGTATATTTAAAATCTGCTTTATTTATTTATATGTATTTTGAAAAACATTTTATTTAGATTTTTTGTTCTCAATAATTGAAGATCAAATAACTTTCATCTAGGTCTTAGTGTACAAACCATGATGCTATCACAACTTTATCATAGTAGGTATGTACAAGGGCCATCACTATTATTCTACTACAAAAATGCATGAAAGGAGTCTTCAGTCCGATCCCTGCGCTGATTATTCTACAGCTCTACATATTAAAAATGCGATATTCATATCAGTTTTAAAAATTAAAGCCTACCTCCAGCTTGTTCAATCTTCATATCAGCTTCATCTGGTTTGTTGTCGTAGTATTCGGAGGTGTCGTCTTCGTAATACAGCATCATTTGGTCGGGCGACGCGGCTTCTGAACCGCCGCCCTCACCGCTCGCCCACTGGGGCATCTTCAGATCTGAAATATTAGGTATATCGAACATGTAAAATATTATAGGGTCTTAGACGTAATTTAGTAACGAAGTGGGGGGTATTTCCTATATAAGAAGCCGCGTTACCAGTAGTAAAACACTTCTTGTTCGAACTCTGGTGCGTGCGGAAGCTCTGTCGGTGTGATTTGTGAGTTGTAATAACTAAGTGAATAATTTGTTTTCTTAATGTGCAATTAGTTTGTTTTCTTTATTCATTTTGTAACAATTCAAATATAAATTGTTTTGTTAAAATTGTTTTTTTTTAATTGGAATTTCACTTTTGACCTAAAATCAGAAGTGGGATACCAATCCAGGCCCTCAGCCTTAATCTTCCTGACTATTGCACTTTAGTTATCTAGAAAACAAATAAAGTTAATTTTATTTACCTTCTTGTGGGTAGTTTTGACTTAGTCTTATTTTGTTTACATTCGTTGTTCTGTGAATCGTGTTTCTAAGTAAAAATGCCGAGAAAACATGCCTCGCGTAGCAAATCACGCCGACATTCAGTTTCCCGCGACCGATCGCGTGGCGGTTCGCGAAAAACTCTGTTCGCGAAAAACTCGACGATATAGATCGCGAAGCAGTTCAAACTCGGGTTCACGGTCACGAACGTATTGTTATAAACGCCGTGGTTACACTCGTACTCCACCATTGCCGCGATCGTACTCACGAGAACGTCTACATTCACGGGATCGTTCGAAATCGCGTAGTATGTTTCGGACTCGTTCGCGGTCACGTCACAATTCCTGTTCGGTGCGTGATATGTTGCCTTCGCCTAGGCAACACGCGAATCTTAATAACACACTAGACGCTATTCTTACAAGATTGACTACAGTCGAGAATAGTCTTACGTCTACACCCAATTTGCAGTCCGAAACATGTAATAATCAAGCCATAGTAAACTCAATTCACTCACTAGTGCCCGGGAAGTCTCACTGTTATTACGTATCAAACTTCGATCCATCGATACACGACATAGATGCTTGGTGCAACGAAGTGGACCGTGCACAACTATTAAATCGCTGGGACGACAAGGAGTGTCTATCACGTGTCGCGGGGTGTCTTAAAGGCGATGCACGGGTATGGCTTAACGAGTGGGTGTCGAATGACAGATCGTGGAGTAGTTTTAAACGCGAGTTTAAACCTCTTCGCCCTCGTAAACTAGATTACGCGAACATTTTATTTCACGTCATGTGCACTACTTCCGATAAGTACCCGACATATTGCGAGTATGCACGTCATACGAGTACTTCAACGTCTATCAAACGATTTAGTCGGATTTTTCTCGATTTATATTAAGCCGATGAACACATTTAAAAGTTCTGGGTCGCGTTCGGTTCCGTTTAATAGCATCAAAAATAAACAGACCTTTGACGTTGCTAGAAAACGTAGTAGCGACATAAGGTGTTATTCGTGCCGCCAGTTAGGGCATAGGCGAGTATTGTGTCCTAAATGACCGGAGTTGATGGAGGCTCGACTAGTTCTACATTAACTCCTAATTTCGCTAGCCCAAAGCCTGCTTTAGTGGCAACTAGATACGAACCGTGCTCATTCTGTAAGAAACCAGATCATAAAGAGGACTCTTGTTTCGCCAGACAAGGGGCCGAGGTAGCAAGCAAAGATACAGTTAATTTTTGTTTTATTTTTTGGTTGGTTACGTCTAACAACAGTGATGTAGTGGTAGCCGTTGTTCAGGATAACCCTGTAGATGTTCTGATTGATAGCGGTTCAACTGTGTCTCTGATTGGGCCTTCTTTGCTGAAACATTTTAACTGTTTACGAAAGCCAGGTCTTCGAATTTTGAAGGGTTTGGGTAGTCAGGAAGTGGAGAGTACCTCATATGTTACGTTACCGATCGAATTCGATGGTTTAACTCTTGAAGTAGATTTGTTTATTGTGTCATACGAATACATGAATGTCCCGGTTATAATAGGTACGGACGTTTTGAATGGAGATGGTGTAAAGTGTGTTCGTACTAAGGGTCATCAGTCAATAACTAGGATTGATGGTAGATCAGGGTCTTATTCTTCTCCGCAGAGTTTTGATCACACTAACAAAGGCCGGTTTTTGAATAAACTTGAAGAAGTGTTCATTCTTAGCAACTCAAATTGAATATTTAGGGCGTACAATTTGCGGAGGTCAGGTTAGGCCGAGCCCACGGAAAATCCAAACGCTAGTTGACGCCCAAGTATCTAGTATTGTGAAACGAATACAATTTTCAATTTCTGGGTTCGGCGGGAATATTTTTAGAGGTATATTCGAGTCTATGCAACTAGGTGTTAGCTTGTATAGCTCTTTTAATGAAAAAGGACGCGAGTTTTTGCTGGGGTATGTAATAAGAGAAAGGTGTAATTAGGTAAGAGATAATTAATTACTTAAGTTCACCCATATTGTTTATTTTCTACCAGTCCTTGCCTGCAGAAATACGCACCCGACGCTATTAGCTATGGTGTTGTGATTGATACAGAGGAGGGCTGACGGTACGAAGCATGTGGTCACCCTCTTATTAAGGCCACACAAGGCGCTCAAAGCAGGTACCACTCTGACGAGTTGGAAACTTTGTTGGTTATGAGGGCTTTGCAGAATTTCCGTCACTATCTAAAGTAGTCACCGACTGCATTTGACTCTATTCGGCGGTGAGGTGGCGGTGAAGATAAAGGCCAAGTATTAGAGTATACGTTTTAAATAGTTTGTTGTTATAATTATGTGTGCATTAAGTTGGTCGGCTCCTTAGGTAAACGTTTACGTCATACCTATGAAATTTGATGTTGAGTCATTTGATGATGATTGAGTATAGGAACGGAGCCATGATGTCTCACGCGGATTATTTAGGCGCTATTTAAGCCACAACCCTTCGGAGGAAGTTTACAACACTTGAGACCACGTAACTGGGCTCAAATGTCGCAAGAGGCAGATGATGAAACACAGAAGCTAATACGTCCGCTTAACGAAGGGAATCTGGACTCCTCAAAGTATGTACAGCAGAATGGTGTACTTTATTACAAGTATGCGCCTATTGGTGAAGAATCTAGGAGTCTATGTTTCATTCCCAAGGGTCACCGGCTCAGCCTGCTCCGTATCTTTCATGATGAGCATGCACATGTGGGTTTTGACAAAACTTTAGACCTGATTCTGAGACATTTTTGGTTCCCGGGTCTCAGACAGTTTGTAAAAAAGTACATCGATCACTGTTTGGTCTGCATATCAAAAAAACGGGTGCCCAGGGCTCCCTTACAAAATATCACCTCATGGGAGAAACCCGAGGTCCCGTTTTCCACCTTGCATATTGACACGTTGGGCCCACTACCCGAATCGAACGGCTACAAGTTCGTCCTCCTAGTGGTTGATGCATTTTCAAAGTACGTCCTATTGTATACCATTTACAGACAGGATGTGAGCGAACTGTTAAGGGTACTAAGCAACGCCATTTCTCTATTTGGTGCCCCTAAACTGATTGTCGCTGACAAAGGTCGCATGATTGTATCTTCCACGTTTTCACAATTTGTTAGTGACATGGGCACTAGTATGATAGTAGTAGTAGTGATGTAGTGGACATCACTCCGGAAATGTACCATGCAAATGGGCAAGTGGAAAGGTATGCAAGAACGGTGCTCAACATGATTCGTATTGAGGTAAATCACAGAAGCGCCGTGTGGTCAGAAACATTGTGGAAGCTACAATTAACGCTTAACATAACAAAACAGAAGACCACACAGGCCTCCGCATTGAACCTCCTCATTGGTACTGACTCCACTACTCCAGTGATCCGCGGGCTTATACGCGATGTGGCGTTAGAGGATTCGCCACCAAACCGCGAAGCGCGACGCGAGTTGCGTAGAAGCCGGGCTGCAGAATTGATAAGACGCAACCAGGTTCAGCAAGACGAGTACGCTAACCGTAGTAGGCGTCCTCCTCAAGTGTTTAACATAAATGATCTAGTGTTTGTTATTAAGTATTCTCAGTCGACAGGCAAGCTAGATCCAGGCATGAGGGGCCCTTACAAGGTCCTACGTGCACTCCCCAGTGGTCGCTACGAATTGCGGCTGTTGAGCGGCTCGTACGGAAAGACCACACAGGCAGCGGCACAATACATGGTGCTGTGGCGAGGGGAGTGGTGCCCGGAAACCTGCGCTGCGTTTTTCGAGCGCAGGTATGGGGGATAGACTGTCGTTTCATAACGAAGTCTGTTACCCAGAACGGACTGCGGGACGTTCTATGACAGACTGCGGGATGTCAGAGGATCTTTAGGGTGGGCTGTAGACCATCCTAAGTGAAGGCAAACTGCGGGTTGCCTGGACATGTGGAGGACGGACTGCGGGACGCTCCTTTTGGCAACAGACTGCGGGATGTTGCCCCACATGACATAATTTCATAACGAAGTTTATTACCCAGAACGGACTGTGGGACGTTCTATGACAGACTGCGGGATGTCAGAGGGTTTTTGGTGTGGACTGTAGACCATACTAAGTGAAGGCAAACTGCGGGTTGCCTGGACATGTGGAGGACGGACTGCGGGACGCTCCTTTTGGCAACAGACTGC
>DWKW01002792.1:0-10637 GCA_018250115.1 Doberes anticus
TACTCATTAAAATAGTACACTGAATCTTATTTTCTACTTTTATATTATTAGTTAAATAAAACATCTATATGCTTATAACATTACGAGTAAAAATAGTTTTTATAATTTTTTATTTTAATACAAGGATGTATGCCACCAGATTTTCATTAGTCACATCAAATACGGTCCAAATCCTATCTAAGGTGGTATGCGGATGTGTTACACCTAAAAATCAAGTTGGAATGCCTCCTGTTCAGTCTAATCTGCCTAACCACTTCCTTCAAATCAATACACAGCATTACCCACACTGATGGTTTTGCCTCTTCGCAGGCGAGCGTTTTAATACTACCACCATCAAATTACCAATTAATAATTTACTATGTATTATTAGGTTATTATCAATACATGAGCATGTTGCAGGAAAATAAAACACAAGAAGGTCTCGAAACGAAACCTAAACCAGTTATTTTAGTAACTGGTCGGATTGACGCTGCTTCACTTTTTGACGGTAAGATTGTTATGCAATATTATTGTTATTTAATAATTAGTAACACGTAATATTCTTCATTGCGATTCTAGGAAAATTTAGTTTTTTTTATCTGAATCACGTCGGAATTCGTTTTTTTAAATGTATAGTGGAATGTAGTATAAAAAAAATTGTGCTTTGTAATAAAATTTCAATATGTTACGAAATTTTTGTTAGTTTATTTTTTTACGAAGTAAGTAACAAAATTGGAAACCTGCCATTTTTTAATGCTTTAATGCCTTCTTCCCCAACTCTTCACTGTACGTGGTCGGAAAACTTACATACTTTGCTTACTTTTGTCTGCACGTTACCGTCCGTTGGATGTAACCCTTACTCTTATACTTTAGTCTGTTTATATATTTACTTTTAAGGTGTGGCTCCTGGTGCTGGCAGCTCAGTTGTTGGTATGGTGACTCTTATAATGGCTGCTGTTAGTCTTTCGCAAATGATACCTCAGGCTGATGTTCATCTTTATGGTAAGTGAAAATTGGCTACGAAGTTAATTAATAGACATTTACTGAGAAATCAACCAAGGTGGTACATTGGTCTCCATTCAAAGGGTCCTGATTTCTATTCTTAGGGGGTACAAAATAATAATATTCATCATCATCAATCATAAGATTGATAAGGTTAGATAATATTAAAATTTTATAGATTAGATTTAAAAGTCTGTATAAAATTTCTATTGAAGATAACAAAATAAAAAAACTTATAACACTTAATATTTGACACTCATTTAAAAAATATCTGTTCTGTGTTTTGTAAAAACATTCACACATTAAAAGAGTATAGCTAGACTTATACACTACCATATTTTTGAAATAGATATCTTTAGTATATTTAGAGATACGGATAAGTCCCAGGCGGCAATATGCGGCATGCGGGCGACAACGTCGTGGGTGGTCTTTAAAATCGGATCCTGCCTTCTCGCCGAAAATTATTTGGCCGATTATTACTTGCCAACCAACGGTTCGTCTAGTTTTCATTTTGACAACTAACGCTTGTCAAATTTTTGTATGACAACGTTTCATTTGGTAGAATTATTGTTAAGCTGATTATTATGACACAACACGTTCAGGGCAATATCATTTGTCAAATACTTCACTAGGCCAGACAACTTTTAGACGATTAACGTTTCGAATCGGTTAGATTAGGTTAGAACAGGGACAAACAATGCACGAGCCGAGCGTGCCGCAGCAGCGGCCGGCGAAGTGCCAGAACCAAATCGCTTTTGTTTCACTACACAGGGCACTTGAATATGTGCTACATTATACTAAACAAAACCTTATTTAATACATCATTTGGTAAACAATATACAACTAAATGGATATTACTCTAACAGAAACATTCGCTGCTTGAAAGTTGGCCTTTTGAAAAGTGTCGTTATAAATAAGTTGGCAAATGATTATTCGGCGAAATAAAATTCTGCGATACGTTAGTCGGCAAGTGAAAATCTGCCAAAAAAAATTCGGGGAAAAGGCAGAGATCCCTTTCGGGATACATGGAGTTCTCTTGCAAGAATTCCAGAATAATCACTAAAACCCAGCGGTACGATCGTCATCGTGATGGAGCCTCATTTATCGCTATCGATATAAATACCGGTATAACTGGTACACGAGATAATTAAAAACGTGTGCGAAAAATCTAATACAATATTACTGTGGTAGCGTTAAGCTGAAGGCTCGCCTGCTACGGTACCATCGCTGTGCCTATTTCTGACGAATAGTAGCAGCGTAAGAAGTGTTTCTGTTTTAAAGGTGTAGTTAGGCTATTCGGTCCATGGCTTGCACTATATTATATTATTTCATTATCTATTAATTATATCTCTATTGAATTGAATCTTGAATTAATATATAGATTCTTATGAAACAGTACTATGGCATACAGAGTGACCGGCAGACAACATACGTATATGACACTGGAGATTTAAAATAAGTGAGGTGCAGTAATAATAAGATTTTTTAAAACATATTTTTTTTAGGTACTTTGATGTTTGTACTCTTCTGTAATCTCCGTAATCTTCTTCTTGTTGTAATTCTTCAAAATAAATAAATTAACATATTTTATATCAAATAAAATTTTATCACGGAAAAACAAAAGGCTCCCACCGAATATTTCGCGCCTATATCCCAATCATCCCCCCTCCATCTCTGTTTGTCCTCCATGAACGTGCGTTGATATGCAGTTAATTATTTTTATTAAGGTTTCGTAAGGTAAACCAAATTAGAATGTTTTAATCAAAGAATCTTTCCTCAACCTGGCAATGACACAAACGCGCTACCGAGATGTAGGTAGTCGCAAACCGTGGGTGTTTTCGGATCTGTTTAAGTTATCATTGACGTAATAACCAAGCGATACGGCGTTGGTTTTGGAAGATTTTTCATAATCTGTCGCGAATGAACGGTAAGCCCCGCTCGTGACGTCAATGAGCCTACCGAGGCACTGGTTTAAGTGTCAGCGAATGTATGTTCAAGCCGTCGGACGCTAGTGACGCCGTTGTATGTGATTTACCATGCATTACGGATTTTATACATAAAATAATGTAACTTACACAGAATCCATGAATATTCATATGACACTGGACTTTAACGGAAATATACACAGATTACGGGTTTTCCTAGCCTGATCTAATTTGTTGGTTGTTTGTGTGACAGCCTCGGTGGGTATCAGAGTGAATGTCAAGTTCATTGCTTCGTAACAAACTTGACCCGCTTCATATATTGATATCATTTTTTTTTATATCTTGACCGTGTTTCAAGGATGTGTAACAATGTTAAATTGTAGATAAGAATTATACTAAATTCTCGTAAATTCGCTTCGGTGTATTGAAAGTAATGAAATGGTTTGGATTGACACATTTTATTGACTCTGCGGTCAAATCACGTGTCCGAGCTTAAGGAAGTATAATCGTGAGATTTTATGCATAATGTTTACAAAATTATATTATCTCGTTGCTACGTTCCGACTTACCCGTAATCTTTATAACTTTCAAGTGACTTAACATATTTTATGCTACATTTTGGCTTGTATTTTTTTCTTTTTAATATTTGCGTCATACGAGTATAACTTTTAGTAGGTCATAATTAAGAATTGGTATAAATGGATATACCTCAATGCCCAAAATTCTACACAATTAAAACATTCTTTTACGACATGGACTACTGTACATACGTATTATTCCAATAAGAAAATTGATCAACAACAAAATGACAAGAACGTTGTTTAACGAGACGAACTTGCGGTTTTCCTTTGATTAATGGCGGTGAGTTGTGACCGTTGTATCATTGTGTTGGGAACGAATAGAAAGAAGAGATTAAAGAAAATAAAAAACAACATGAATCAATATCATTGCTAATTTTTATGTATTTTCATGTATGTACAATGTTTCAAGTATAAAAATCTGGTTCGATTTTATTAAAGTACGCCTTTTTGGTAGTTAGGAAATGGGGGATAATTTTTGTATGATCACATTACTAGATGTGTTCTTTTGTACATGTATGATGTTACTATTTCAATTATATCCCAGCGAATCATGCTCTATCATATTAATTTTGACCGAAACGATATTTTATGTTGCGACTATGTATCGAGTTTTGCAACAACAGAAGTCTGCGTATGTATTTTTTTACATTGATGGTATTATGTTAGAAGCCTTCCGGGAGTGCAGACAATACCTTAGCAAAGTTTCATCGCAATCTGATCAAGGGTCAAACAAAAGGAGGACAAACATAAATTTTTATTAATACAAAAGAGTAATCATAAACAAAAAAGGTATTACTAGAACTATCCATAAAGCGACACAGCGAGATGTTTAATGTTGATTTTCGTGAAAAAGTTTGCTCTACGTCTTCAACATTCTGTATCCAATCTTAACAAATTAAATTTACGCAGAATACGTTTGAAATGATATCCTACAATACACAGGAAAAAAATATTAACATCGTTTTGTTTTTTGATGTAATTTTACGTTCTGTATCTGCGAAACCTTTAGTCAAAAAACCGCATGACAATAAACGACACACTCGTAGTTATATAAAAAAATACAGAAAAGAATTTTATACGTACCTCCTGGATTCTTGAAGTTCTCAAAATTCTCAACAAATCTTTACTAGGGCATAAGAAGATTGATATGTCAAGAATTAGCCCAGAAGAAAATTACACCTTGCCTTGAATTGGTTCCACCAATTACTCTACTAGCTACGCAATAGTATGCATTAATGACGGTAACTCATCCAGCTACCTATCCCAAACATATCCAGTGGACTATACAGGAAGACATACGTACGTTCCTCAACAGATTCCCTGTTCTGTATGAGGAAATAATTGTTAAATGGGTTAAAATTCAAAATGGCGTCAATGTACCGCGAATGTGTTTAGAATTCCCACATGATCCGATATCTCGGGAGATTCCACAATGCAAGATATATTTACACATCGTCAATAAAATCCTTTCCGTATCCGTAGTATCCGGACGACCCGTACGACACAGTGGTCAACGTGCTACTCTGCCATTCAGAGGGTTCCGGGTTCGATAACAAGCGGAGCATAATTTTGAGTGATGAATTTAGATACACACAGTCTACACACAGACAGACAGGCTCATAACTCCTACGATACAGGGTATCCTATTCATTCATTTATTAAGTTAAGTTAAGTTTTAAATCTTGAATATGGTTAATTTAGATTTGTAAAAGTATTTTAACATGTTTTGAATAAAAGGTTTAATCTACAAGAAATCTGGACTTGATTAAACCGCTTAATTCGACGAAACAATTGTATAAATGTTTAAGTATACGTAGCAACTATAAACGTGATAAGACCGTGGTTAATACCAACACAATGTTATTTAAACAAGATTATATTCATACGTAAAATGAATTTGGTAAATAATGATAAGTAATAAATTGAAAATAAAAAATTGCCCACTTCAAAACTTAAAAGGCATATATAATTCGACACAGGTTTTTTTATGTATGTTAACGTATGACTTTGTTATTTATAGACTGATTTAACATTTTTTTTGTTTGGAATGTTAGAATCCATAAACAAGAATTTAACAAAGGGAAACATTATTTATTACTTTTGTTATAATTTCGGTTATAATTTTATGTTAAAAACAATACAGCTTTTTTACAAGTTTGATCTGAAACTTACTGTTATAAAACGTTATAAAAAGATTCACAGAGTTATTAATTTCCTTCACTTCAGCTCCAAACGTTGACGCTACATTTGAGTAACAAAAACAAATGCATATTCATCGACATGAACAAAAAAATGCAGTGTGTGTATATTTATATTGACTATCTGTATGGCGTCGTGGTAAAAGTCCGGTCTGCCGTCCAGAGGGTCCTGGGTTCGATTCCCAGCGAGGCAGAAATTTGAATGATGAATTTAGATTTCTGTACCTCGTCGGGGTATTTATGTTCTAGTTTCTGTGTGTGTCTATGGCACCCACGACACAGGTTAAATCTTGCTGTTGTGCTATGAGTGTGAAACGTTATTTATTAATTAATATAAATTTATATAATAATAATATTATATATATAATAATAATATTACATACATTAGAGACGAATTGTAACTTGCTTTTCGGTGAAGGAAAATATTATGAGAAAACCTGCATGCATGAGGGTTATCCGTAATGTCCTTAAAAGGCCTGTAAAAGTCCACATACTCGCACTTGGCCAGCGTAGTTCACCTCAATGGTCTCAATCCTGAGAGTCGTGTTCAACAGTAGGACAATTGTGGGTTGTAACGATGACGTTGAATCCAAGAATCAACAAAAATAATAAAATCATGTTTCGAACTTGTTCAGCCTAATGCACAGCGGCTGTTTGAGAGCTCAAAGCTGTTGCTTTCTTAAAAAATTGTTAAAACCATAAAAGCATATTTCTTAAAAATGACTTATTTACAAGCAAGATCTAAAATCTATACTATTGTCAAATAAGAAATAAAGTATCTACTATTTCTGAACACAAAAATATTTGAATTTTTTAGTCTATGTATTTATCCTTTTGTATTTTTGTTCGCCAATCACACAAAAACTTCTGAATGAATATGAATACGGCTTCCACAGTTTAAAGGTATACGGTTTAACTTAAATTCTAGTACAGTAGGACCAGAAATAACCCTTGACCCCTGTGTATACACACCATACACTGAGGAGGTCAACTGAAATGGCTATACGGCGACAGAATCGCGTGCTATTGCCTCAAGTTTCATAATTAAGTTAGGTTGTTGTGATCTAAACAGTTTAAGTTATAGTTACAGGGAAGTAAGGAAAATGTAATTTAAGGAAAACTTTACTATTGGAAAAATCATAAAATTATTGGAAAAAAAACCATTAGCGATTATCCAATGTTATGTAGTGCCAATTTAGATAGATAAAATACGATTTTTAAACTACGTAGTTTACGTACGTTAGTGTACGTACACTAAATAATTCTAGTACGAATTATGTAGTGTGTGCTTCAAGTCATACGAAAAAATATTGTAGAATTCAAATAAACGATTTGTGTATATAGGATAACGCTAAATAGATTTGAATGGCTTGTCATGTATTGTAAAATAAATATGAGCTATAATTATAATAAATATTGTATCAAGCTATGGTACTTGTTGAGAAATTGAAAAATTAGAAAAATTCTAATAAACATTTTCGTTATACCGTGTTATATACATGTACCTACTATCGCGAATATATTGTAGGATTTATTGATATTTTAAAATATTTGTATTAAACTGTTTACATCGAACGTAGAAAAAGCTAGAAATTTCAATATTAAAATATAATTTGATGGTGGTAGAGTCTTATGCACTGAGATTTTTAATCACTAGGATATCATCGTCGATCAACTATCTCCCCGTTCACCGTTGTGGGGTTGGATGTATGTAAATGTTTTAACAAAAATTTACTGCTATCGGCTAATGACTGTCTAATATTACCACCACTAACAAGAAACAAAAATCCGATAAGCCATACGTTTTAATGTGAGCTTTAGATCGACACTATGCGGTCTGCTAGCTATGTATGCGGTCATACAAATATATAAACGATAAATGATGGTAGATGAACTCGTGCGGTCTTCTGTTGTTTGCGCTCGATCTGCAAGGTGAGGTTAATAAATTATTTATGTCACCGATGAACCGAGACTTCCAATTTAGTTCTTAATTCCCTAGGAGATCATGCCGCTGCAGGTGCTATGATTATTCAATATTTCACAGTCTTTTTTAGGTTATTGGCTATCTTATTATATCCTTAATCAGCAATACGAGCAATACCTGAGGTAAATAACACCGCCTATCTGCAACACTCTGGATATCACTAAGACGCTGCCGCCGTCGAAGAAACATACCCGCTCCTTGAAGGATCTCATCATGTAGCTTGCACCTGCGACGTCGGAAAAATCTTAAAATTGTACATCTGCTCAATGATACCCGATAGTTATGTAGAATTCTTATCCGCCAAAAATCTTCTGCGTAATGACTCCTGGAGTAATAGACTGTACCAGTTCCTGCACTATGCTATGCCCTTCGAGCACTCAGTCAGTGGGAAGTCTTCAATTTACTCTTATCTTGCTGATACAGCAGGTTGCCAGCGTTGCCAGAGTAGCCGAGACTGAACCTGGCATTCGCTGTTTATATGACATTAAAAAGCTATTGCCCAGTTATTTCAGCCAATTGCTAATTCTATGCTATTTTCCTATAGTACTGTAGTGTGTTCCTAGAATGTGTTAAGTAGAATTGCTGTCATCATGTAATATAACTAAAAGGTTAATAATCCTTTCAATCAATTATTACGTGATTCCTTTTTATGCGATATAAGCATTAAATAAATAATGTAATATGTAACAAAAACTAATGTACTCAGTTCCACGAAGTAATGTCTTGCTTTATATTATTGTCTGTGACTTGAATATATCCTGTTCCGAGTTTCGATGGACTGACGTTTAACTTCCTAGTAAAATAAGGCCAAGATCTATGCAATACGAACCATTAAGCAATCATGATCTGTAATAACATTTACCAGAGCTTTATTTTGAGAATCGGTATTTACGAAGAAGTAGGTTTTTTTATTACTTAGCGGAATACCAAACGAACATGCAGGCCACCTTATGTTAAGTAGTCTGTAGTAGTAGTAACTGCAGCCTATGAACATCCACATCCAACCTCAAATAGGTCCAAAATCCTATTGAGGTCGTATTTTGTTACGAATGAGGACTAAATTGGAATGCCTCCTGTCTAGTATATTTATTAATTCCTGTCTAGTATACCAAATTCTTCAAACTGAAACTGAGCAGCGCTCATACTGCTGCTTTACGACAGAAATAGATGCTGCGATGATGACGCTGCAAACACGCCTTCGACATAAAACTCTACGACCATCTAAACAAAACTCACTAATCAGTCCACAAAATACCTTGAATATCGAGTATGTTATTCTATGTAGTAGGTTATGAGTTCAAACGCGCTTTTTGGACCATTACCTGTCGTAGATAAGATGCTAAATTCTGCAAAAAATCAAGTTCTCGAACCGCTGTGATCCTGTCAGAAGAATGTATTCAAACTTCAAAGACTGTCAATCAATGTGTAGTCAATACTATTCATTCTATTTCAACAAGCTTGTATCTTAACAAAGTCAAAACTAAAAGTAAAATGAGCACGAACGGTTATCATTTATAAAAAACAAAAAATTCACGATAATTAGTAATGCGTTGTTTAAAGATTATATTTAAATTATTTATGCTGTATTATTATCTCATAAATAAAACACCTACGCACGCACACAAATATTTATATTCTGTGAATGTTTTAATATTATGTTGATATTAATTTTTTACACTAAACTTCCACAGAAAAAGTACCACGGTTGATTTATAATAATTATAGGCTAAAATATTTTTACATTCCTGCTTTTATAAGGTATTTCTGCAAACAATTAATAAGTTATAATTTTTTATTATAACATGCAAATAAAACATAAAAAGTATTGTTCTAATTATATAATATTAGTTGATCTTTCTAAAAAAAAATTGAAATGTGAATTTCCGAGAAAAAAATCATTAGCAATTTTATGTAAAAATGCATAATTTCTGTAACAAAAATATTAACGGAATTAAAATATAAATAACAGAAATATTTTTAAGACGTTTTTAATCAAACTAATAAAGCTACCTTTATTCATTAAGCAGATTAATTGTTTTACTTTAGCAAATTTCTAAATTACGAAATAAATTAAGGATATTATAATTTAAAAGTAATGAATAATAAAATAAGTGATAATTTTATTTTTGAACTAAAATACAATTACATTTTTTTTTTAAATCAGAATTCCCATGTGGTACCGAAGGTTCTTGATTTGAAGGGAGCACAAACAGTGGTGGTGCAAGGGTGCGAGCGTGAAGGGCGATGGTGCGACGGTGCACCAGGAGTGCGCGGGGCGAGGCGGTGACGCATGCGCGACGAAAGGTACCGCAGGGTGGGAGGCGCGCGCCTAACACTATTTAAACTGTTCTGTCGAACGGTCATCATGCATTGGTCTGTTTGCAATCAAAAGTTTAGTTAGCTATTGTAATACGACAGCTCAAGTGGTAGACAGACTGGCATCAGCCCGTGGTCGTGACACAAAGCTCTCGCAGACGTACGCTAGCTAAACGCGCAGTGAACCCCGTTCAGACTACCGTCAGAACGTTCAGGCCCAACCCAGTGGAGTGTCGTGAAGCAATGGCCGTCGCAGCAGCCCAGAAGAACCGCGAAATGTTCGCCATCAAGAAATCTTATAGCATCGAGGTGAGGACTGCCGTGCCATATTCATATATTCAAATTCAAATTGTTTGCTGCAGCTTACCCTCAGTTTCACAAAATTTTCAGTAGCCGGTAGCCTGTCACGCTGTTAAAAAACATACGAAATTATCGCAGTAACCTTTTGCATGATTTTCTTTGATTTTACATTCAAACTAATAATCTAAAGTTATTACTTTAAAACTTTAATCACATTTCCTTGTTATTAATTAAACAAATAAACACGAAGTTACGTATGTATATTACCAACATTAAAAGTGGTTAGAAGCGCACCGCACCGGTTACAATCATAAACTTTTGCTAAGTGCAAAAGTAACAAAACAAAAATAAG
>DWKW01002793.1:0-10632 GCA_018250115.1 Doberes anticus
ACATAAACAATGATAATTTTTTTTTTATATTAGCAGAATAGCAAACGATCATGCAGGCCACCTGATGTTAAGTGGTCACTGCAGCCCATGAACCTCCACATTAAACCTCAACTAGGACTAATGAGGACTAAGATGGTATGACTCTTGTTCGGTGTCTTCTGCCTAACCACACAATCGCGGCAGAAACAGGTGCAGAGTGGTGCCGTCGCACACGAGCCATCGTCATAAGACTCTACCACCATCAAAACTAAAACTTAAACCTTAAAATGAAGTGTTAAAAATTAAAACTCACTGAAAAAAAAATCCTCAGCTTGTCTCTTTGATCACTGTGTGCCTATTTGCGAATGCCGAACAAATAAAAGAAAAAAAAAAGAAATTAAAAAATTAATTTAATAAAATAAGCAACTCTTTCATTTCACACGCATTAAGACAAGATAGTGTCTTTAATTAGAATGCTGCATTAATACTTAAAAGTTTCATATCAATTTATTTTCAAATACGACAAAAATTCTTGATATTTTTAACGTTTTTAAACATTATACTTTGGAATTTTCTACGAGAGTTAATATTTTTAGCATGTGTATCTAAAACATTGTAGTTCTAATAAATATGATGTAGATTATTGATAATTTTTTGCTAGTGAACTCGAAGCGAACCAGAAATTAGTTTTAGCGACTAACAGCGGCTTAACAACTATAAATTTAAATAATACCTTACCGTGACTGTTTAATTATCATAAAATTTTACGGTATAACATTAAGTTAATAATTAAGAAGATTTTTTTAATTGAGACAGTATTTAAATTTACGCATTACGAAATAGTTTAAGCCGTCAAAACACCTTTGTTTTGAAGAGTAACTTGGGGAACAAAATACTGATAATTATGAATAATCGTAGTCTTCATTTTATCTAGAACAGTGTAGGCACCAAACTAGATCAGCAGTTTTTATATGTGTATGCAAATAAGCCGCGCTGCGCCGCTCGGCTGTACACGCGAGCGCGATTTCATATAGTAAATACGATTAAGTTTGTTTTTAACGAATGAAAACATCTTCTGTTGGCTGTTGTCTGTTCTGTTACTACCAAAGGATTGAACCTAGTAACGACCCACTTGGGCACAGGTGTCTTCTACAATTTTTCCTATAACTGAGGCGGCCTCTATAGGTTGGGTCTATACCTCTATAAGTGTCTATACCAGTGTTTCCCAACATGGGGCCCACGCCACGCCCACGTTAAGGGGGGCAATTAAAAAATGGACTCGACACGGCTTTGACCCTTTCGCTTTGGGTTATTTAAATGCAATGCTAGATATCGGTGATAAATTTGACAAAAAAAGCAAATTCTTTAAAAAAATCTGTAAATAATTATTACAAATTGTTGAAAAGCTGAATACAAGAAATCTCTCAGTACAAATGGATGAATCAACTTTGAGAGACAGTGAGGCAGTGTCGATAACCTATGTAAGAAATATAAGTTAAAAAACCACTGGGTGTCAATGATATACCAATGAAAAATATACCATCTTGTGCTGCAGATGGCGCCCCTAATATGATGGTCATGAAAAATGGCTGCTTAAAATTGATGAAAGATGTGAATTCAGAAATGATTATTGTACATTGTGTTATTCATATTATGTACGGGGGCATAAAAATTTTAGAAATATTAAGATGGGGCATGGCCTAAAAAAGGTTGGGAAACACTGCTTTAACCTAAATCTTTGAACAAACTAAAGTTATGTACTAGTTACTCAATGATTTGATTAGTGCTCAGGGACTTATAAACCTAGGAATCATTAAAAAAAGTAAGATAGAAATGTATCTGGCAATTATTCTACACCCATCAAATTCATATGCTGCAAAGATTAGTATCTCTCAGTAATCTTCAGTCTTGTGTCATCTTGACTTTTCTGAAACAATAACAATGTAGCATATCATGCAACTTAACATTTCCAACATTTAAATTATTAATTCTGTAACAGTGTAGCCTAATAATCATAATTGTAAAATCTTCATTGCTCCTTTAAGTATTAATTATAAAAAATGGTAAAAAATCAAACTTATTTTAGACCTACTTAGGTGTACTATATAAATTTTTTAACTAACTCATCTGTACTTAATGATTATATTTCAGGATGACTCTGAATTTACCACAGAGAACCCTCACATTCTCTCTTTCAACGAAATAAAACAGGCAGCAGAGAGAATTGAAGATGGGATAATACATACACCACTTTGTGTATGTTAATTTGTACATTATTTTTCTGCTTACTACTACATATTTCTACATCAGTAACTAAATAATGTAGGTTATAACATATTTTCAGGAAGCAAAGCTTAGCAAATACATGGACTACGACATTTACTTGAAGTGCGAAAATTTGCAATACACTGGCAGGTATAACAATATTAAAATGCTTATAAGATAATTAATTAAAATTTGAGATGATGCTAATTAATTGTTTGGGAATTCAGTTGCGCAGAACGCGGTATTCGTAATGCTATGGTTGCCCGAGGAGATGACATGGTAAACCGTGGAGTTATTGTTCCTTCAACTGGAAACATGGCTTTAGGAGCCGCGTACCATGGTGGAGCATTAGGAATAGCGGTGAAATTTCAATTGTCATTAAATAATTATAGGGTTTACCTCGTTTAAATCCCCAACCCCCCATTCACTTTTTCTGTTTCAAGTGGTATTTGTTGTTGGCCCTTTTAGCGTTTTTATCTTCACCGAGTTATTGTGGCAAGCCAGAGGGCTCAGCCAGAATTTGAAGTGTGGGGGAGGGTAGACTTCTATTTAGAATACAAATACGAGCCCAACTAGAATCCGCAGTCGGAAGATACAAAAAGAAGTGGTCTCAAGCCTCTGTTATGGTCTTAATGATAATAGGGTTTCCGATCTCGGCGCGGGTTGATCGAAAATCCATTTGATTTCCGATTTTTTCATGTCCAGATCGGTCCACAGAACCCAGCCCGATTTCATTTTATTAATGTAGTATTCATTCTTTCAATTTAAAAGCTATTTCTACCTCGATCATCTGACGCCCTTTTTTTCCTTGGATCGATCTCCGAAGCCGCGGTCTGAATAGAAACATTATGCCAATTTTTTTTTTAATCCGATAAACTCACTATAATATTTTCATTATACCAGTCAGGTGGAAGTACTCCCTATTTCCCAAACTACTAAAATACCTACAAAAGAAAATTCTTTAATACTTCCTCATTTGCCATTTACGATAGTTAATTGAAAATCATTCTTAGTTGTCCCACAGTTGTCTTTACAAGACGATATGAGAACGCTCATACTTGCAACATACGCCATGAACTCTACCGAAACCCAAAAGAAAAAACTTGATAGGTTCTATTAATCTAACTTCCGTTTAGCCCAGACCACTCCTACGGTCGACATACGCGGGTGATGTGCAAAATATGAAATGCCGAATTTTATACTACTTTCCTAATTTTGCTTTTCTATAGATACATAACATTACTATGCACTATTTGAAATGAAATTAGGTAACGGTAGCTTTACCAGACTGTTCCTCGCCTGTACTTGCTCAACGATGTTCTGAGCTCGGCGCAGATGTTGTTCTTTGCGGCGATACATTTGATGATGCTTATAGTTACATAAAGAAGGTTCAACGAGAGAACAAACAGATAATGCTCAGGTAAGAAAATTGGGAACACCACTGTATTATTTTCTCTCAATCTAGATTAAGAATTAACAGTTATATATACCTACGCAATGTATTCAAATAAATGATTACATCCTAGTAAATGGTAAGTACAATAACATACCATTAACATAACATAAAACAACCTACAACACTCAAGAAAAACTGCATCCTACCTACGCTAAATTACTGAGTAGGTAGGTAATGATTGTTTGTTCAAGAAGTCACTTGGATCTTTACGCGGTGCTACGGTGATATAGGTACTACTACATAACTTGCTATAAATTCCTCCGGAGGGTCCTGGGTTCGATTCCCAGCGCGGCAGAAATTTGAATGATGAATT
Source organism: Doberes anticus (assembly GCA_018250115.1). Lineage (NCBI taxonomy): Eukaryota > Metazoa > Arthropoda > Insecta > Lepidoptera > Hesperiidae > Doberes > Doberes anticus. The sequence continues at coordinate 4,014 of DWKW01002793.1, forward strand.
TAGATTTCTGTACCTGGTCTGGGTATTTCTGTGTGTCCATGGCACCCACGACACAGGTTAAAACCTACTGTGGGGCTGTGAATGTGAAGCGTTATTAATATATTCGTATATCTACGTTATACTCCATAGTTCGGATGAGCCCTTAATAATGGCGGGCCTCGGTACTGTGGGAGTGGAGATCATCACGCAGTTGCCTGAAGCGGACGCAGTAATAGTTCCGGTAGCAGCTGGCGGGTTGCTGGCAGCAGTATTAGTAGCATGCAAAAAGCTTAAGTGCTCCTGCTTAGTTTATGTAAGTACACCATTATGGTTTCTAATATTTACCACACTGATTTAATTACTATGCAAGCGGTAAGAAGATACGCTGAAAGCCAGGAGTCTAGTTGATTCGATAATAAAATTTTCAATATATTCTGCCATTGGCTTTTATTTTACAGGGCGCAGAGTGTTCTAAAGTGCCCAAAATGATGAAAGCGTTACAGGCAGGGAAGCCAATACCAGTACCAGTTCTGCCAAATTTGGCCCAGGGTCTCAACGCTTCTGTAGTCGGTACAAATGCTTTTGCCACGATTAAAGGCAGACTCGATAGAATGGTAAAACATATCGTCTAAATTTTTTAACAAAACATTAGTAGATATGATTTCATCTGATGAAATAGCGTAGGGTCTTAACGCTTTTGTAGGCGGTAGAAATGCATCTGACACGATTAAAGGCAGACTCGATAGAATGGTAAGACATCGTATTCAAATGTTAAAACTTTTTTAAATATGTATGTATATGATTTCATGTCATGAAATAGCGCACATTTAACTAAGACGTTCAGACAAATCTTACGTTTTCTTGTATAAGTCGATGTATTTTTATTTACATTTACGTTAAATCATTAATTTCCTTATTTTTTAGCTGTTAGTCGACGAAACGTACATAGCTCGGGCGATAATAAACATGTTAGAACGTGAGAAGCTGGTAGCCGATGGCGCTGGTGTGTGCTCTCTTGCTGCGGTCATGCAGGGACTCGTGCCAGAATTACGAGGAAAACGGTAAGCGCCCTGAAGTAATAGGTAGGGTCCCTACATGCTAGCTACCCTAGCTTTGTATGTTGTGAACTTTACCTTTTAATTTAAGGCATTGCTATGATAATAGTAGGTACTGTAGAGATTCAAAATTAATCAGGCAAACGGCATTAGCATTGGTTTTCGGCGTAACATACGTAAACCATTTCAACATAGTGACATACGAAGTGAATGTGTGATCATAATAATATGCAGAAGTGTGCAGTGAAGGTTCGTTTTGTTTTTAGGCTCGCACTGTGATGAGTTTTAGGATAATGTGGTACAAAGGTGACTGTAGGGTAAACGCATACGCATTATATTATATTCACAGTGCCGTATGTGTGATAAGCGGCGGCAACATCGACTCTGGTCGGCTGGCGCGTACTATCCAACGTGGACTCGGCGCAAGTGGTCGCCTGCTTCGGTTCGCGGTCGCAGTGCCGGATAACCGTGGCGGACTGGAACACATCGCGAAGACGATCAGCGACGAACACGCAGTCTTGAAAAGCCTTGTGACGGAACAGATGTGGGTTCACAGCGATGTTGCAGCAACTTGGGTTTGTCTAAACTGGTTTCCTACTTTAGGTTTATTTTGCGTATGGGTTGAAACCATGTCCTTTTTTCCCATTGTATCCTTTATCGTCCCACTGCTGGGCACGGGTCTTCTCTCAGAGATGAGAGAGTATAGGCCATTGTATCCTTCAGTACTTAAGGTTATCTGGATGACATCTCTCTCTTACCGACAAGATCGTACATTGTCCTCCATATATGCCTGTCTTTTGTATGTGGTTTTTCAAGTGTATTATACCTCCCCACCTGTAGGAGAGAGGGTTTGAGCCCTGAAGCATACTCCCCTACAACGCTCGAGTTTGTTATTGAGTTGGTAAAGTGATCAGTAACAATAAAATAAGTATAGTAACAATGCATTGCCGGCGTCGGTGTTCCCCGAGAGATAAAACATGGATTAAAAAATAGGATGGAACAGGCTATTTCCAGACAAGCATGCTTTTTAGATCATACCTGGTCTAGGGTTATGGTCAAACGCTTGTTTATCTCAAAACCTAAAAAATATTGTAAAATTCGTTCCTTGTAAGCCACAAATAAAACATTTTTATGAATCTTAATATTGTAAAAGCCAGGCAAAAAGTATTCAAATATCTTTAAATTCATCTCCTAACATGTTTTTCCAGGCGAATGTTGTAGTTGAGACTGCTAATGAAGACCATGCTACGAGTTTTAAAGACCGTTTACGTGAAATTTATCCGTCAGCAAGGTTTGCTGTTATAGATTATGATGATAAACATAGAATCAGGCTTCGATAAAATGCAACGTTACTTTGATGAATATTTGGTCTTTGGAAGTTTGGAACTACCAAATTTTTATCAATCTTACTAAAGTTTTAATACTAAACTTTAATATTAGTATGAAATAAAATTTCCAAGTGAGGTTTTTTGCTTTATTTAGAACTTGGCCTTAATATTACGCAACAGGATCATCTCCCTTCGTTGCCCGTGTGTATATTACTTGTCCATGGTGTTGAACAACCTGCTTGATTAACCCTGTAAAGAAACAAATATCATGATATAAAAGTATTTCTAAAATACATAAAATTTATGAGGAAAAAATGGATCAGACTCAATATATCAGTTGTTTACTATCATGGTACATATAGATAAAATGTTCATCATTAAATTTTCTCCTGTGCATGATACAGACCATCCACCATCTTATGGTAAAAAATTGCTAGAACACGAGCATAATGAGCATAATTCATGCTAAAAACTCATAAGAATATATAAGAGGGAACTTCACATGTTAATTTAAACAATTGTGGCAGGAAAACTGTGCTGTTGTGCATTCCCTTAAGTAGATACTTTTACTTTCAAAGTATTTCACACTGAATAAAGGAATTGCATGTCATCTATAGTGTAGATATCTTAGCAATAAAGTTAGGGGAACATATTTAAAGAATTAGTTAAGTGTGAGTAAAAACGAGTGAGAAAAAAACTAGGTAAAAACAGCCAAGAAAACTACTAATAAGAATAACTTGCAAATTTGAGTTTGTAATCACAAAAATATTTTTTTGTATGTGATTGTACTACAAATTAATGATTTACATTTTTTTTCCTTTACTGTGGTTTGAGATGTTAATTCTTGTGGAATTGCATGATTCTAGGTCAACAGGAAGTACTCTAGGCTTCCATTTATAGTAACTTTCCAAATACATATACAATAATCAGCAAAAATGAAAGAGTTGGGGACATATATGTGAAAGAATGACAAATAGAGCTTAGATTCACAGTAACACTAGAACAATGTGATTATTTTTTTTTTGCCATAAATTATTTAATTAATATACTATAAGTAAAAGATTTAAAAGTTGCTTTAATTGCAAGTTACTATATGAAATACCATGCAAATCATTATTGTAATTGTATTTTTGCATACTAATTTAGCAAATAAGTATAAAGTATAGTAGTATAAATAATGCTCTTGTAACTCTTGTACCTTTACACTATACCCTGACATAACTTTTTTTTTTAAATATGTACATATAATTAGTTCAGGTACAGCTTCAAGAAATCTGTTGACCACCTACTGACAAGAAAATATGTATATCAAGAAATTATTTTTAAGTCTTGAGTCAGTATGGCAAGATGTAAGAGCATGTATTATGATCTAGCAAGAAGCTATTCAAAGATATCTATTTCAACAGAAGAAAAATGTACAATATTTAACAACTTTAAGTCAAATGTCTGCATATATAGTTTTTTAACATACCTTTTTCTCTAAGTTCAATGAGTGCTCGCCTGGCTAGGGAACCTCGAACCTTCAGCCTTTCGGAAACGACTGCGGGTGTGATCAGCTTGTACTGGGGCACTTCCTTGTACAGCTTCTCATAAGTTGGCTTGTCAAACAAAACCTGGTTGTTTAACTTGTCACGGACTTTTCCTTTGGACCACTTCTGCAAAAATTAACAGCAACTGTTTTAGTAAATGTTAAGAAAATATTTTTATTTATATAGAAGAGGTCTATGCCATCAGACTCAATATATCAGTTCACTTTAACTTCCATGGGCATCAAGTAGTTAAATAATAATCATGTGGCGTCATATAGTAGAAATACTTAACAAAAGTTGAAATTATGTATCAACAACTCAACACGGAGACATAACCTCACTTATTAAAAATAAAAGCGAACCTTACCTTCTTCTTGGCTTTGCCACCGCTGGATCCTTCCTTCTTCTTTTGTGTCTTCTGGGGCTGCTTGGCAGAAGCCTTCGCGTCCTTCTTGGGCGGCTGAGGGAAAAGATAATAAGATTAAAACCCGCCACGAGGTTAACGTGCAGCATTTTAGTAGTAGTCGAAATAACGATTGGACACAATGAGCTGAATATTCATAAAACTAAAACTTTTTAAAATGGTTCAAACGTATTAAACACATGTTTATAAAGAATATTTCCACAAAATTACGTAGACTTGAGCAAGCACTCACCATCCTGGATTCGGAAAGAAACAGATAGACCAACTCACAGAACACTAATAAAATCACAGATAAAATATTACATTTTATGCTTATGACGTAGAACCACAGGGTATAAAGTACTTAATGTTTTTTTTCGTTATCACCGATTTACATCATCTCTAGCTACGTCAACATAAGTGATATTTTAATTAGGTGCATGCATTTTTCACGCTACTGATGCCAAGACCGATTTCTATAATTGACAAGTTTTTAACACTAGTTTTGAGTCTATGGGTAAAATCACATAGTTGCGCTGCACTTATAGCACCTACGAGCTGCACCTAATATCGTTATAATAATATGTTGGAAGAAGTGCCGGTTGATAAATCGATGTTGAACTATGCCTGTTAGTCAGTGCAACATAGCCCTGGCGTTGTCAAACGGCCAACAAGTTCCGACCCACAATAATAATTGTGAATTGACACGTTAGGCGATTAAAAGATTAAATTACCTTATTAAATTCAAACAAACATTTATTTAAATCTATAATGATTTCGTGATATTTATTTACGTGACTGCGCATAAGTCGCTCTGTTACTTATATAGTTTTATAGTCAGACAAAATAAAACTACGAATTAAGCAAAAAAGCTCAATTTCTTAATTTTTGTTATCCGCGTTGGAACAACATTGGGCGAAATTAATGTGATTGGTTGTCAGTGATGCCATAGAGAACTGTGTATGGGCGTAACTTCATCAGTGTTGGCAGACGTGTCGTTCTACATGTAAACGGTCTTTTCTGTGTGAACAACAAAAGATAATACAAAAAAATAAGGCAGAGACTGGAAAATGATATATTGGTAGAAAGAAAAGACCTATTTTGTAATATTGAATGCAGAAAACTGGAATTAAACAGATTTGCTATGGTTTTAAAATAAAAAAGCGAACTCGAATAGATCATAATATTACCAATTATTCGGATATTTTTAAAATTTACTCTACATAAAACCTCTCACTCCTCTAGTTTCTAAGTTTCCAATAGGATGCTTGTACTCTGCTCTCTCCCCTCTTTTATTTTAACTCATGAGTAGGCAAAAAAGTAGTGGAAGAGCTTTCTCGATTTAGGAACATACTTACTACTTATTATATAAAAAAAATATTGAGTTGTGTGAGACCGATTATTTTTTCAAACATGGAAAAACTTTCGGTAACTATAACTATTTAATTTGATTCATAGGACCTTTATTTTTCGTGGAACCGATAAAAGTAAACTCAAGTTCAAAAACCCTTTTATTTTAATATGATTTACACACTAAAATACATCACATTAATGTCTGTAGAGACTCATAATACAACAACTCTTCGTCTGTGACCGATGGTCGGAACGTGTCAACACCCTCCAATAGTTCGGATACACCGAGAATAACTGAATCTGGACTTAGCTCGCTTTCTTTTAAAGTACCTGAAAAATACGAACGCAAATTTGCATGCAAATTGTATATGAATCTGTCGCTGTTTGTTTTTAGTAATATGTTTACGATACTGCATAAACTAAATGAAAGTCATAAGTTGGAAGACCCATGGGAACACTGAAAGGTAAATGCCTAAGCAAAAGGTTTTCTGTAATCTGAAAAACGGAGCTGCACAGGATCACAATCCCGTGTCAGCAAGAGCTGAGCCACCTACTATTGCTTTTAATGTGTTATGTTTTATTTCCCAAATGTATTTTGTAATTATAAGGCAATAAATGATATTAGGTATCATTAATACTAATATAATAATTAATTAATTAAATTATTTTAATTAATATAAATACTAATCAATAAAAAAAAACGCAAATTTAATGTCGTTTCTACCATTGTTCAATTTAGAGATGAGCTGGCGCACGGCAGCGGCGCGCGCCGTCGACACGACGTGCAGCAAGTCCGCGCCCGTACACCGCTCGGGCAGCGCCATTGCGATGTCTTCTAAGTTTACCTCTGGACGTACTTTGTAACTGAAATCATATTATTTAATAGCTTGTTTTTACGTTGACGGAATAGCAAACCAGCAGGGAACCTGGTTAAGGTGGTTAATTGGTTAAACGGTCACAGCATCTCATGGA
>DWKW01002794.1:0-10629 GCA_018250115.1 Doberes anticus
TATGTTTAATTTTAATGATGTACAACGACCTTATATGCTATGGATAGTGATAGATCAATAAAAATCTCTTAAATTCCCCTAATTTTGGAAACAAAAAGCAAAATGGCCGTTAGTCAGACTTACGTTTCAAATCAGCTCCGAGCTGTGTGGGATAGAAAAACAATTATATAGGATATACAGTCAACGATGTTCATTAAAAAAAACCTTAAAATTTAGAACTAAATTTACCAGTTTCTTTGAAACTAAATTTGAATTATGGGCGAGAGATTTATAATACAGATGTATTCGTTCTAGTTCAAAGTAAAGCCGTGTATGTAAAATAATTTAAGCGTAACGTCTACGTAGTAACGTCATCTACCCTATAGACACGTGTCTCTGCAATGTACCTATAACTACGAGTACATCAACGGTGCTGTATGCTGTCGACAGTGCGTGCACTTTTAATCCAATAATCCCTAGGGCTTGCTGGCTAGTGCATTAAAACTTTTTCATCTTGTAATGGATTTGCGACCTGGCATAACATACATATAATAAGTTTGTATAAGTACGGAGAGATTTTCATATCAATTATTGAAAGTGAACAACATATTACAGTACTATCGTAAAACCTTTATCGATATGACATAAGAGGCAGTTTACAAACGAGTAATAACGTAAGTTATTAATTTATCCGTTAATTGAAGATAATTAATAGGTATTCTCGTACGTTAATGAAATTATAACAATGCCATTGAAGCGTGTCGATTGTGAATGTTGGGTTAATGAACCGCCTGGATTTATGCCTACTTGAGATTCAATATCGCCTCCTTATGGTGCTTCAAAATCCGCTGTAATAATAATGCACGTGTTCCAATGGATATGAAGTGTCCATTATGGTGTTCAAAAAGAATACCAATATTTTTTGTTAATAATATCCTGTGAGGTACTGTGGGCTAAAACAAATTTAATCACCATATTTTCTAAATTTTATAAGAACAGATTAAGAACAAAGTAAGTTCCGATATAACTGTATAATGCCAACACACTATATTTAAAAAAAAAGTCCGGAATGCTATTCAAAACAGGTAAGACGTCGTAGCCGCCTTCGATTTCTATTGAAGCTGACACGGAACGATGTAGGAAAGCGAGGAATCGAAAAAGGGCGGGTGATGTGAGAGCATGCTTAATGGTTTACGGGAGCTATCGAAAGCGTCCACCGTAGTCGCCCGACGGCTTTGCGCTTTGTGGCAAGGCACGCGGTCAACGCTCGGCAAACTGCCGGACTTACAGGTTGGACATCGGGCAATGGAATCCGCGGGGGACAAAAAAGAAACGCGCCCGCGCCGCCCGTCGCGCGCTCTTCTCGACTACTAAACAACGGCACAGCGCAGACCACGTTGTTGTCGGCCGAACCCGGCACCCGCGCCATCACATGCCGCAAGCCGCACGCCGGGCCGCCAGCTCCGAGCCGCATCCATTCACGGCTCGATACAATCGCACCCTATGACCAGCAAGTACTAGCGACGTATCGCACGCATCCTGTGTCCCACGACAAGAACCATGCGAATAAAAATTAAACTACTAGCTCAGTGCATATTTCAAATGTTAACGCTTGATTGATTAATACAGTACTACTTATTGCTGCGATCGATCAATAAAATAAATGGAGATAACAAATAATCGAATCGTCACTAAAATCTTGGTCATATATTTTCGGATCAGGTAAGTATCTGTTATTCATTTTGATTATTTTACATGAAAGTATCTACATAAGAAACTATCCATACAACAATTTATATTTATATGATCAAAGGGTATAGGCATAGGCCATAGGCGTGCCGATTGGTGCACTTCACATGCCTTTTAGAACATTATTTAGAACTCTCAGGCATGCATGTTTCCTAGCGATTTTTAAAGTGATAATTAATTCGAAAAAATTTAGGATAAGTAATATTAGAGAAATAGAGGTGTTTGCTGTGATTCGAAGCCCGACCTACCGGAGCGGGAGGTCGAGATTCTTAACCACTGGGCGATTGAGGGTTCTCCGTCCACATATTTAAAGGTAGATCAGATAAAACAGTTTAGAGAATACAGGTGTGGAAGTAAGTTTTTGCAACTTTGGAAATAGTACATAGCAAAGAACCACAAATGGTTGTCTGAGCCAATAATCGAATTCACGGTTTAGCTGTAATGCAGGTACAATAAAATTAGATATTATGCCATTTTTGATTTAAATGCAACTAATACTTTTCATGGATGTCCATCGGCTGCAATGACCACTTAACATCAGGTGACATGCAGGCTAGTTTGTTACGTATTTTAATACAAATAAAATAAAAAAAAGTTTTTTTATTCTTACGGCATGCAAACTTATTATTGCAAATGAGCATGCAAGCCACCTGATGTTGAGTGGTCACTGCATCCCATGGGCATCCACATCAAACCTCAACTAGGACGGAAGTCCTATCCAAGAATGTACGTTGATACGTTGCTACTCCAGAGGACTAAGTTGGAATGCCTCCAGTCCAGTGTTTGCCCGACTACACCCTTCGAACCGAAACACAGTAGTTCTCACACTGCTGTTTTACGACAGAAACAAGTGCAGTGAAGGTGCCGCCGCAGGCGAGCCTTCGACATAAGACTTTACCACCACCACCTTTAAAGTATCCTTAAATATTGTAGACTATAAAAAAATAGAGCCAAATATTTTTTGAAATAGTAGCATACGTACGTTTGTATTTTAATTTTTACTGATACTCTAATAATCACAATACAACACGGATAAAGCCGCGGGCACAGCTAGTATATTGAAATATTTAATAAAAGTATGTCTATACATTGAAAGGGATATGGGAAGGAACGAAATATTAAGATTTAGAAGAACAATTAGTTTTACTCGTTTATATAGAATTTTACCTACTTCAAACTGAACTGGCAAAGGGTACAGAATAGTCTCAATAGATGCAATGTTCAAAATCACCTTTACCTATTTAAGTTGAAACGTTATTGTTGTAAACCGTTACGCATACCAAATATGGTAGTTACTCGAAACTAACAATCTTTGTACTAAAGATTGCAGGTAAACAGAATTGGAAGCATTCGTAAATCATAGGGAAAGGTCGAAAATCGTCACAGGAGGCGCATGGCATGAGACACTGGGGATCGAGAGCGGAACATCGGCCGTTAAAGTGGGTGATAAGAAAGAAAAAGATACACGGCGCCGGCGGCCACTTCTGGGAACTCCTTTCTTGCGGGCCATTTTCTCGGAACAGTGGTCGGCATTTTTTACGCGCCAAATTCTTATTACAACGAGCTGCAGATGTACTGCGCATACCGAGGGAACGGCCCTTCAACGTTGTGCAATTTGGGATGCTTACACCTCGCTGCGGAGCCGTTGAACTCGCCCTGCCCGGTGATTAGTGCATTCGCCAACTTTTTTTACTTTTATCGTATTATAAATGCGGGAAGATCCAACCCGAGAGATAATAATGCCGAAATTAATTACCGCGTTTTAAGAATCTGTATTGCTTTGTATTATGAATGAGTAATAATATCTTTATAAAGAGGGCAGGGACATTTTTGCTTATGTGCGACTGATTTATTTAGTTACTCGACGGGAATGTGTGTAAATCGATAGGTACTGGCTATCATCTAATTTGCTCTCGTTAAAATAAGCGTGTGACATTGACAGATATCTCCCATCTGCATTCTTAGGCACCATGAAAAAGACAAATTCTTTATTCTTTATTCGATAGCAACACACCTCCGACAGTCGCACATTGTGTGGACTAACTTTCGTTTCACACAGGAGGCTGTCAGACAAGCTCCACTGTCCCACGAGATCAAGAAGTAAAGAGAGTGGGATTTAATCTGTGCAGTACCTATTCAACAGTCTGCTGACGTTCTAACGAGCCTGTTCTAACATTCTTACCCTTCTGAAAAAGTACCATCTTCTCCCAAAAAGGTGATCCGGCCACCTATAGTTATAACGACAACCCCCTTCTCTCAAAAGTGATGGAGCATGTTCGAACATTAACGTTCTAGTGTATCTTAAACATCGATGTGACCAAGCCATTGAGAAACACGGGAAGGCATTGTCAGTGAATTTATATATCTCTTAAGGCCGGCCATTACACAAGGGGCTTCTCACGAAGCTAAGATCTTATAGTTTCTCTGTCTCAGCCCTCCCCGACAGCTCCCCGAGGCTTTGCAATGCGACAACTAGTTTTTTGTCCAAGCGATTTACATGTGTCACTGTAGACGACCACTGCCCAGACAGATTAGATGTTAATGCAGGTGTGCCGCAAGGCTCTCTCTCTCTCCCACTCGTATAGAGTGCATATCAATTATGCATGTCAATACACGACAGCATTAATTGCGATGTAGATGATAGTATATTAAATAAAGCCGCTGCCTCTCGTGGAGGTAAATGTTGAAAGAGTAGAGCCAGACTAGTGCACCTAAATCAAGCACTTTCTGGGATTGATTTGGGGTCGACTAAATTTTGTATAGTTCATCTAATTATCTAAGTCACAAATCTGCGTGATCGCGGTTAAAGAACCACAATTTTTCGTAGCATCACAGTTTGAGCACGTTACTCTCACCATTAGTACCTACCATTACTTCATTCCCTCTTGGAGGGCTAAGACTAAACTGGCATTTGAAAAGCTTGGTGTAATAAATAAGGTCAAGGAGGACTTCACGCCGGGAGGTTGCTAACGCTTTATAAAGTACCAGCCAGGCCTCAAATGGAGTACCTACTTCTCACGCCTATGAACGGGTTCACGGCAATACCAGCAAAGTCCGTAACTACGTAACTTGAACATCTAAATGCCCGGAGAGACATTAGCGCTTTGTATATCTTTTTTTTCTCCATAGTGCCCTTCAAAACAGAAAGATCTAATGCCAACGTCTTCCACGGCCATCCCACCTTCGCTGTCTAAAAGAGAAGTTCCATACACACTAACTAGTTAGTGTGTATGGAACTTCTCTGGATGGATTAGTCTAGACTAACCCATCCATTTATCAGCATTTAGAAATCCATTGCTGGACATAGGCCTCGCCTTATTGGCGCCACTCCGTCGGACCCTGCGCCTTCTGAATCTAACGTTTTCCTCGGGTCGTCAGTCCATCTATCTGGTCGGAGGGCGCTCTCTATTAATTTTGCGAGACGTGGTCGCCATTCGAGAACCTTTCTTCCCCATCGCTTATTGGGCACTAATGGCAGTCGACAAATATTCAATTTTCGCGCCCGATCTCGCTATGACCGTCAAGCTGTGAAAAACACTCCCCTGTATGGTATTCACATTCAGGTACAACAGAAGGTTCATAAAAAAAATTGGCGTTAAAGAAACCTCTGGTGTTGAAACTGACCGTAGGCGACGTTCATCACTTAGCAACAGGTGGCCTGTATGCCTATTTGTCGGTATTTAATATGAACATCAGTGGCGATAGACCAGAATACGTAAGTATGACATTGAAAACTCTTTATTTTAATAAGTAAAAAGATAAACAAATTTCTAGCAACGTTCTATGCACCTTAAGTGCTTACTGTGTTATGGACCTATGCAAACGCCATTAAGTGCAAATGTAGAATGCTTTGATAGCTTCGCGTTGCACCTTGCGTCGTTACAAATTTTTGTCTAGTAACTAATTGTTTATGGAGAACGCGAACGTCTCCACCCTCGTGGTTATTTCACTGTAGCGTCTTATAAATGGACTGCGAATATCCAATTAAAATGGATGCAGGAATACATCATTGACGAAAAAAAAGTGGGTATAGTGAGTGTCTCTAAACCGCTAACAATATCTCCAGATACTGCATGGAGAAGGAAGAAACGCCTATCCATATTCTGCTCAGTTGTGGCGCATTAATGCATAAACGGAGCATTCAGCTGGGAAAGCATGAGCTCCACGTAGATGAAGCCAGTAACCTCGCTGTCGATAAAGTCCTAGCTTTCTTAAAGCCACAGGGCTGGACAGCGAACTTTAACATTGGCTATAGGCACAAACGACCCACTGAGGTTGACGTGTCTTGAGCTTCAAGAGCTCAGGCCTAAGTATACAAAATAAATTATAAAAGTGTCTCTAATGTGTCTCTAATGTAATTATAGGAATAAAGAAGTGTATTGAAAAGTTTTTCTAGCTTCCGTAAGAACTCGTGTACGCTTCGACACACATGCATCGGTGTCCATTTACGTCGATCGCGGGAAATAAAGTCTAATTTGTGAAACTTTGTGACTGTAACTGTATCAAAGCGCGATTCGCGCGCGAGTATTGACTCGGCTCCAGGAGTAAGTTAATAAAGTAGAAGTACTCTTTACTGACATAAACTAAACATTATCTCTTGTTCCGATATTCGATATTACACCTAGGGAATTTTGTAGAGCAATTCATGTTTAATAAATTAAGATGTATTCAGTAGATAAAATGAATAAATTAATTTTATTTTTCATCATCATCATCATCAATCCATTATTGTCCCACTGCTGGGCACGTGTCTTCTCTGAGAGATGAGAGAGTTTAGGCCATAATCCGCCACGCTGGCCAAGTGCGGAGTGGCGGACTTCACGTGCCTTTCGGAATTCTCAGGCATGCAGGTTTCCTTACGATGTTTTCCTTCACCGTTAAAGCGAGTGATAATTAATTCATAATACGCACATAATTTCGAAAATTTTATTTTTAATTATTATTAATTTTAATATTTATCTGTATATTTCAAAAAAATTTAAACTTGTCAAAATATACATACATTAAAAAATAAATAGACATCTCAAATGATAAATTTATTACATCGCTTCATTTGTTAAAAATTAAGGCTTTAATCTGATTTCAATTTACATGAAGTAATCATATAGGTATTTTCGAAAATACTTGGTTTAAATTAAAAATTGAAAATACCGTACACATTTACAGATAAGCCGAGAATATGTGTGTTTATAGATAAGTGTCAATTGTTTCATGTTACAACCCTGTCTAATTGTCCTACTATGGTTCCGGATCGGGGTCATTGACCACGCGCTGTCGGAAATAGATACTCCCTCATGTAGTTCCGCCAGGAATTTCTTCTTGCATCGATTAAACTCATAATAGGTACCGTTGTTTTACGTACATATGGTAGCCAGTTTGAGTCAGAATGATTTTTAAATTCGCTATTCTTCAAGTAACAAAGATTTATTTGATCTTTAATTAAATTTTTTAAACTGTGGTAAACCAATAGAAAGTTAAATATAAGCTGGTTGAATTTATCCTAGCAGATTTTAAAATATTTTAAACAGTTTGGTGTCATAACCGGACCTTTTTAACAAATTATAGATGCACGAGGAAGCAAGTCAAGGGCGGGTGTAAAGGAACATGAATTATTTCCAGCTGACGTCCGGCGTAGGTCAAACAAGAAGGGTTACAAAGTTAAAAGTGTCGTTCAATCACTTCAATAACCCATCAACACCCTCAGTTAGCGATGGGGCGTAATGAAGTATTATAGAGCTTCTCACTTTAATTTTGTTTTACTTTTTCCGATCTTAAATTTTATTCAATTGCTATTCTCGTATTTACTCAAAACGTATCGCACTTTTAACTTATCTTTATAGCTTAACTTATAGCTTACGTATAGCTTTAACGTTTCTTTAAAACCCAAGAACGAACGTGATCTAATCTACGTGAACATCGAAAATTTTGGTACTTTTTTTAAAATGTATCATAAAACGAGATGAATGAAACACTCATTCAATCATTCGAAAGGTAGGTACACTGTGCCATAGGTTTGCACATATAAAATAAATTAAAATACCGTTACGGCACGTTAAATAAAGTGAACATACACAGAAGAAAAAAAAATACACATACAGTAATAACTTTAAAATAAAATCAAACAAATTCACAGTTCGAACTACTGTGTAGTACATTTTTAATAAGCAAAAAGGTGTACATGCATAATAGGCTGAATAAAATTCATACGTTCAAACCTTTATAAACCGCAACTCGTTCTTGGCACCCGGCATATCGAGGAGGAAGCAATTGATCGTGGCCGAGGATTGATTAACGCGGTTGATAGAAAAGGGCAGGAGCGAGAAAAGGACGAATCGGAGGTGTATGCGTAAACAAGAAGAGCGCGACAGACAGCGACGGCTTGGCAGCGTGCCGCTACGAGACTCGGCGTGCTCGCTGTACCGCATAGTATTCGATACGAACGCCGCCGTAGTTCCGCGAGGAGGTGGGTCGCATGATCTCTCCGCCGGCATTGCAATGCACATCCGGGCCGGTCGATACGGCCGGCGACTTGCGCGCTGCTACGGCGTCCCTCGTCGCCCCCCGCCGCGATCGCGGCCCCCTTACGTCTTGCCACCCCTTCCCCCGCTACAACTCACATCGATTCGAGCGCTTGATAATTATTAAGAGCTCGTTGAGAAAATTTATCATCCTGTAGGTCTACCTGTAAACCGAGAAAGTACCCGAGGTTAAGATATTGTGCCGTTATATACAGCTTCTTACTAAAGGCCCAACAATGATGCGATCGTATAATCATGCTAGGTTTCCTAATGCTTCCTAAGTTAGAAGGACATCGTGTATCTTACCATCAATAAGATCTCAAATTCTTGCGAGGGAAGAGAATGGCGTATATGTTATTTCTACACCTACCCCGCACGACTAAAATCCCCTCGGATGCTACCCAGCACATGTTTGGAACCTCTGGGATCTGCCACAACAATCTGTCAATGTTCTCGGAATTGCGACCATCCCAGCAGTCAGATTCACAACGCTTATGACTCCATAATCACTTCTCCGCTGTGCCCTCTGCTACTCAAAGGAACTCGCGGAGAAATACCAAAGCTCAATAATGGGTTTGAAAGTCAAACAGTTTTTAAACTGTTCCACAACGACATGCACACCTAGCAGTATGGCGGTTTGAAATCGACGTCAATGACTCTAGTTGAATCCTAACAGACATCCTAAATATTTCTAAAATGCGTATTACGAAAAAAATATTACACATCCTGAGGAAACCTGCATTCCTGAAAGTTCTCTATAAAATAATTAAAAGCATATGAAGTCTACCAATCTGCACATGGCCAGCGCAGTGGCCGTCTTCATCTTTTATCTTACTTAGTAAAGTTACTATAGTATTATATAGTATTTAGTTTTAGTATACGTATTTAGCTACCATACTCTCAAATGTTACCTACCACTCAAGTGGTTAAGCTATGACAGTAAGCATATCGTCGATCGGTAGGTGCCAGTAGACAAACGTGTACATAACGTCTTTAAATTCAATTTCAAAAGAAACAGTCTCGATAAACGTCTATGATCGAATACTTTGATGGTGGTAGAGTCTTATGTCGAAGTCTCGCCAGGGGCGGCACCACCGCGGCTCCTATTTCTGCCGTAAAGCAGCAGTGTGAGAACTGCTGTGTTTCGGTTTGAAGAGTGTAATTAGACAGAACATACTGGACAGGAGACAACTTAGTCCTCAGTAGTTGCTACGCTTCCACTTACAACCTCAGATAGGGCTTCCGTCCTAGTTGAGGATTGGTGAGGATGTCCATGAGCTGCAGTGACTAATTAACATCAGGTGGCCTGCACGCCCGTTTGCTATTCCGCTTGAATAAAAAAAAAATACTGCAAAAAAAAATTTATTGAATGTGGTTATTGGCTCACCGGGGCTCCCGTTCAAAACGGAAACTTCATAACCAATCTAAATCAAGATTCTATAAAAGAAATTTGAAGAATTCTTTTTTTTGCTTTAATTCTTTATCAAACACGTATTATATCATACATATATATCAAACAAGTACGTATTGTTTTCATAAGTATTTTATGAAACACATAAGCTTTTTCTTTTATTGCATTGTTTGTACTTCCAATAAATACTATTATAACCTAAACCAACTATATGTAGGTATGATCGGTATTATTTGCTCAACACACAATAGTGGTCGTAAACTATCGCACGATACGAATGTGCCTCGTGTCTTCCACGGTCGTATCTAATTTCCCTTTCAAATATTTGGCGTTACGCCTTAAAACAATTTTTAAACTAATTCTTCTCATGATTTATTTTAAATGTAAGTAACGAAACTTCCGGGTGGGACATGAAAGAACACTAACATGATGAAGAACACTGCAATAATGAAATTCAATAGACCTACCTACTATAATAAACCTAAAAGTTTACGTAACATCGTTTAGCAATAAAAAAAATAAAACATTTCAGCGCTCGCGTTGCGTAAAAATCACTTGTAGGGGTTGCGAATGTTTACTCAGACAAACTTTATAAGTTGATTCAATTTAACTTCGCAGTAAACAATTTATCGCAGAAAAGTATAACATTGAATACTATTACGTAATTTTGTTTATTTTAGAAAATCACATTATACCTCATCTACTAAATATGCTAACTATGCATACAACTATGCATATAATATACTAAATATGCTAGTGAGTAATAGCCTGGTGGTTAAGCATCTCTACCCCGCTTCGGTGGGTCGAGGTTCAAACCTCGGCACGCACCTCTATTTCTCGAAATATTATTTATTGAAAATTTTCGAAATTATGTGCGTATTATAGTTTTGTTTTGTTTTGTTTTATTAGGAAAGCATACAGTGATATATTACATCAGTTATTAACATTAAGAAATATCTATTCACCATTTAG
>DWKW01002795.1:0-10629 GCA_018250115.1 Doberes anticus
CATTCCAACTTAGTCCTCATGAGTAGCAACGCATCCACATACGACCTCAGATAGGAGTTTCGTCTTAGTTGAGGTTTGATGTGGATGTCCATGAGCTGCAGTGACCACATAACATCAGGTGGCCTGCATGCTCGTTTACGATAATAATTCTACTGTCATCAAACGACCACTACGTCTTCTTGTCACAGTTTCAGATTTCTGTTAGTTCACTCTACCAGCAATCATTCTGAAAACATTATAGAAAAACTTAAACTCTTACTAACTTTGCCCTACGCCTGTTGCTGTCGCTATCGGACTACAACGAGGCGAGATGGAGACATAACCTTCAAATAACAATAACAACAAATAGACAATTAAATAAAAATCCTATTCGCATGTAATTCTATTCAGAGCAAAACTGCTATTACATTTTTGAAAACTATTCAGCAAATCGTGTCAGCATTATCTCCGAATCGGAACGCTTCGTATTGCGCCGTTCTCGACTATTGCATTCCCGTAATGGAATACCTATTATCATGAACTGCCTAGAAAATAAACTATTAAAATGAATATTTAAAATTACTGTATTTAATATAGTAATGCATGTTGTTAAAATATGCAAGTTTCTCGGTCATCGGAGGGTCTCAGCCATTTCCCACCACGCTGGCCAAATTCAGATTGGTTTTGGATTTGTATTGGCTGCACCTATACATGCATGAGCGTGGATGCTCAAATAGGACGGAAGTCCTATCTTAGCTTGCGTGTGGATGCGTTGCTACTCTTAGGGATTAAGTTACGATGCCTGGACAGGATCCAGTACATTCCGCCTAACCGCACCCTTCAAACCGAAACACAACAGTGCTGACACTGTTGCTTAACGGCAGAAATAGGAGAAATAGGGAAATCAAATCAATTCGGTTTACTGCTTTGTTATGTTATAACGAATGTATCTTGGCTTAATTTTTTTAACACTAAGTATGAAAATTTGGGCATAATATGTTATAACGAATGTATATAAAATAGTATACAGTGGTCACATCCAAAATTCGCAAGAAACTCGTGTAAGGAGGGACGGTCCATCTATTAATTACGAGATGACATCGCAATCAAGAGGACGACCCATGTTGCTAGAATAAAGTGAACACGTCTAACGACTTTAAGTCATCATCATCAACCAATTATTGTCCCACTGCTGGGCACGAGTCTTCTCTCAAAGATAGAGTTTAGGCCATAGCCCACCACGCTGGGCCAAGTGCAGGTTGGCAGACGTCACATGCCTTTGAGAACGTTATGGAGAACTCTCAGGCATACAGGTTTCCTCGCGATGTTCTCCATACCGTTAAAGCGAGTGATCATTAATTCATAATACGCACATAATTTCGATATGAATTAATCCACTATCTGTGTGTAAAGTTTCATCCAAATCCATTCAACGGTTATCGCGTAATTTGTAACAACATCCAAACATCTTCGCAAGCTTTCACATTTACAATAAACACGAAATATAGAAAATAAACAAAATATAATCAAAATGGTTAAGTGGTCAGAGCAGCCCATCGACATGTTCATCTAACTTAAACTAGGATGAAAGTCCTATCTGAAGCGTCGCTACTCCAGTGTCGTCTGCCTAACCACGCCCTTCGAACCGAATAGAGTAATTTCACACTGCTGCTTTACGATAGAATGGGAATACCACATGCGGTGGTGGCACCGCAGACGAGCCTTGAAATAAGACTACCACCATCACATATGCACACATACGCATATCTTTCAACTACAGTATAGCGAACAATTGCAAATTTCCGCTATCGATACAAATAGGGTCAAACGTTTTTAATACCGTCGAAAACTGCGTAACCACAACAATTGAAAATTCCCAAAAATATTTTCATAGAGAATATTGCACAAGAGTTCGCCTTTTGCGATATTCACGATTTATTTTGATTCGACGATTGCTATATGTCCAAACGAAATTGTTCCGAAACTCGGTGGATGAAAAGGTTTACCCATTCTGATTTATGGGTAGAAAACAAGGGAAAATCGACCGTATTGCATTCGAAGTTTTCAGTGGCGGACGATGTTGAGTGTTTATGTGAAGGATAGCGACCCTTTTCATAGGGTTTCGTAGAGCACCCTACAAAATTATAAGTAATACACTGACAGTGGTGGTACTCGTATGTATGGTGATAAATTCTTATGTCGAAGGCTCGCATGCGGCAGGACCACCGCTGCACCTGACCTTATGCCAGCTATAGGCATTGCACAGATTGTCAGTATCCAATATACCAACTTGCCAATATATCAGACGGAAGGAGTACCGACTACTCCGGAGCAATATAAAAAATGTACCTAATCTATGTAATGTATTATACATGTGTGTCGCGGCCCCTACTGGCAGTTGGTTTTTGGCGATTAGTAAATGAAAGAAACAATTTACTGCTGCAAGGTCACTAACAAAGTTTCAGTTCCTTATCCCTTTACAAAGGCTTTATTACACTCCGAAATCAAATTATTTAGTTCATGTAATATTATAATTAACTAATAATGTACAAAAGAGCTTATTTTTTGTTGTATTTGTAGTTTCATTAATCCGATAACAATTTCGTTATCGAGAAAACTAACAAAAGAATCGGCCAACAAGGCGGCTATAGAAAATCTGACTATTAAATAAAACTCATTATTTTCAACAATTCAAGACCTCGCAATTCTTTTTCTTGAGCTATTCAAAAAAGGTTTAATAGGAGTTCATTGTTTTTCGCATGGAAATGACTACAATAGGGGAAAAGAAACAGGGTGAACAAAATCCTCCGCGTCGTAGCAGCTACGAAGTTTCGTAGACCTTTGTGCTACGAGTCGCTCGCTCTCGTTAAGGTATATGTATTG
This sequence comes from Doberes anticus, assembly GCA_018250115.1. NCBI lineage: Eukaryota > Metazoa > Arthropoda > Insecta > Lepidoptera > Hesperiidae > Doberes > Doberes anticus. The sequence continues at coordinate 2,863 of DWKW01002795.1, forward strand.
TATGTCTGTATTTCATCTCATTTTTCTTGCTCGGTACAAGATTTTCTTTTGAGTGAAATGTGCACATTTTTATAATATAAGGTAAACTGTAAGAGGCATTGTACTACATGGTTTTAAGGCTTACGAGTAAGTGTCCCGTTTATTTTACTGCTTTGTGAGTTTACGATTATGTTTATTTGTTAACATTACATTATTGTTTATCGTTTTGTTACATTTCGTAGTTAGATTTATCATTATGATTCACCATTGAATTACCTCAATCGTAGCTATTTTATCTCACAAAAATGTTATAGTTGGTATCTACAGGAGTTAAAGGTACCTAAATCATTATTTAAAACCGTATCTTATTTAAATGGTTACAAGTTATAACGATAAATTTAGATCCATTCCACTATCGTACCACTCATACGTGTATGAGATTTTATTTCTAAAAGAAAATTAGATTTTCACCTATATCTGCGAATTTTCATTTATTAAGAGTGACAAGCGTAAAAATGTGACACTCAGTTCGTAAGCCAAGCAAACAATTAAATGACGAAATAAATACGATCCCACGAAAACTCCCGCAACCTCTCAAATATGACGCAATAATATCATCTCATAAGAACTACATTAGACGTAACGTACTTAGTAATAAAGCGGCCGTAAGCCTGAATAATACATAACCCAGTACTGATTCTCGCCAAGATTTATTTCCGAGCGGTGGAGTTGCCCGTACCGACCCTACGTACATCAATAATTACCTTGGAATGTATAAAATTATCATTAAAAGGTTCAAATGGACATATACATCAAACCTTAACTAGGACGGAAGTCCTATCTGAAGTTGTACTTCCAACGGGTTTCTACGTTGGAATAAGGAAAGGAACACTCCCTTAAAACCGAAATACTGCGGTACTTATACTGCTGCTTTACGGCAGAAATAGGTACAGGGTTTCTACAGTTTTTAACCTGAAACCACAAAATTTACATGCGATTTTGAAAATCAATTAAGCTATACCTGTGTAATCGTATGTCGTATGTACCAACCTCCTGCAAATCCTGTTTTCTGAACCAAACGAAGAAAAAAGATTATTTTGAAGTTATTCAACGTACAATTTGATATTGCATTGTATTATGCCAAAATCTATTTACATACTTATTGAACAAGTGAACCCGAACTGCAAACTAGTGCTTTAATAGCTAAAGTGGTCAGTGAATGGCCGGGCGTTTCGCATAAAATCGAATGCTTGATTATAAGTGAAGTGGAGTGAAGTGCTTTCTGATTCGTCGGATTGATTTCGCCCATTAACCAAACAAATTGCCTTATACAGCCTTCGAACTAAAGAAGAATAGCATAAAAAGGAAGATACTTCAACGACCTGTTCGACGGAGCACTTATAAGCGATGAAATATTATCTATTTCCTCTAGAAAAAAAAACTAGATTATTCTTTTTTATTAGGTCTCCTAAAAGACTTTATTCTGATACAAACATAAATATAGTTTACTAAACGTTTCATACATATTAATTGTTAAATAATTGAAAATCTTTAAAGCTAATAAACGAATAGTGATTAAAAAAAATCTACTGAGCTCATCATCATTATCATCAACCCATTATGTCCTACTGCTGGGCACGGATCTTCTTTCAGAGATGAGACAGTTAAGGCCATAGTCCACCACGCTAGCCAAGTGCGGATCGGTTGACTTCAGATGCTTTTGAGAAAGTTATGAAATAATGTCTCGATTGACTTGAAGCGCTAAAGCTAGATATTTCAGATTTGGAGATTGTGTTGGTATTATATCGTAAGCTTCTTTTAAGAAAGGACTTTTCTCTCTGACATGAGAAAAATTTAGGCTAGGTATGTATGCTGGGATTTTAAAACCAACCAACAGGAGCGAGAGGTCGTTATTCTTGCCCACTAGGCTATCATCACTTGCGCAGTATTGGAATTGCGTATTGGAATTGGAAAAATTGGAAAATATTGTTGATTTGCTGCAAAAATTTGATTCATGCTTATCATACAATTCTACCAAACAACTTTCAAAACTTTCAGTTTGAGTCTAGTAATTGTACATATACGAGTACGTTATATAGCTGTTACGACATTTCTTATTTCATATCTTTTCTCGTTTTTGGTGAAACAGGGTTCGTAGCCATTGTACTCGTTCTGCAGCCAGTTATTCCAATGCTTTAGATTTATACAAGGAAAGATCATCAAATTGAATTGAAAAAGTCAAGACGGTTATTTGCTTTTAAAGGAATACCTTTTTTTTCAGCAGTTCAACATCATCGACGGTTAACTATTATACTTTATACATCACTACCCATAGACGACCCGTATGGCACCGTAGTCAACTTGCTGTCTGCCGATCGCAGGGTCCTGGGTTCGATTTCCAGCGTGGTGGAAATTTAAAAGGTTAATTTAGATATCTGTACCTGGTCTGAGTGGGCTGGGCTTGTTACTGTGTGTGTGCATGGCAGCCACGACACAGGTTAAATCCTACTGTGGGGTTATGAGGGTGAAACGTCATTTATTTATTTATTTATCACTAAGAGAAGGACGGTCCTCAGTAGTGGGTCAATAATGGGTTGATGATGATGATATGTCAGCACTTTGACAATAACCGAGCCAACCACTTTGGTTCTTTTAGAAAAGGTATTTTAGAACAAACCCAAATAAATAATCCGAAGCCATTTAATACCTATCAAACATCAATTATGTCCAATATTAGAGATTATGAGACTGTAAATTTATAATTTTTATCACCAGAAACAACACATGTATTATAAGGGCTTATTTATTAGGAACATTTGCAGTATTCATATAAAAAAAATCTGTACATTTGCATTCATTTTGAGCATTTTATAATAGCTACTTAATCTATTGCCCATGTGAATACTTAATTTATTAAACAGTCTATGGAGTTTGGGTTTTGTATTAATACTTTTAATTTATATGTTTTTTACGGTCTCTACAATTCAAATAGAAGTAAAAACGGAATAACAAAACAGAGGCGCTACCTTTCCAAATTGGAACTAAAAAGGTGTTTAAATTTTCAAACTCTCCAAGTGTTTGTTTTTCATAAGCTCGCCCCATTTCGTGCTGAAATCCTGAAACTCTACATTAATAAGCTGTGGGTCTTAATGAGTCATTAATGACGTGTACCGTCTTAAAACTTAGCAACGACCTTAATATTACACTTTGTAATTTTCAATTTTCAAAGAGAAATTTGAGACCAATTCGAAATACGCGTAGATGCACGATTTATTTTATGTATTAGACATTTTTTTACGGATTTACAATTCTCGATGTCATGGATGCCATGGACACACATAAAAACAAGAACACAAACAATTAGTCAAGGAATAGAAATTCATAATAATTCAGAGAACCTAGCTCAGTACCCTTACTCATATTTGAGCAGACGTATGTAAGTTGACCACAGTTGCCAGTTCACAGTTTACTTCCAGTTCACAGTTAGCCACATTCTTACTGGAGATATTACTAAAATCGGTGTTAAATATGAAATCTGACGAACTAATTATCCAAAGTTCTACCAGGGATAGGTTGCCATTTCCATTGCCATAATTATTTATTCAGATAACAGAAAAACTAACGCTACTGTGAAGCATTTTCACGCAAGGCTTTAAACTAACCATAATTAATAATCCTCAAAGTTATAGGATATAACATTATCGGAATAAGAAGACATTACTTTCCAAATCTCGACTGCAGTACTATTGCTGAATCAATTTCTGCTCAGAAGCAGTAATGCTCGTACCTATTGCCGTTTTCATGGTAGACTATAGCCTAAGCCCTCTTACTGCTGAGAAGACAATTGACTAAATGCAAATAAATAAATTGAAATTGAAATTCATTTTAAATTTTTAGAAGTTTTCGTTTTCGAATTTTTCGTAATTTCGTTAGAAGAGTCCAATAAGGAATGAGGCGTTCCAATATAGAACTAACACTTACCAACGCATCTACTTACGTATAAATGAGATCTATGTAATGAGTTACCTGCATTCTCTTTGACTACTTCGTTTACATAAAAAGGAACATAGTTGTCACTTAGCTATTTGCTCTTAGATATAGAGAACTTTCGTATGAAAATCTGAAGCACTTGATTAAAATTCTTTAAGCTCTACAACTCTTACAGCTTACAAACTCTAGCTTATTATGTAAAAAGTAAAGCCTTTCATCCTACGTGTGCCGTAAGAGGCCACTGCGAGATAGAGTGTCATGTAGCGAATTTAAGACTCATGTAATCATAAAGTTGCATATTGCAGAATTTCACAATTAGTTTTAATTAATCGTAATTACACTAATTATTTCATTTTACGTGGATTCAGTATGATCATCAACCCATTATTATTCCATTGCTGGATACGGTCTCCTCTCAGATATGAGAAGGTTTAGGTTGTATTCTACCACGCTGGCCAAGTGCGGATTGGCGAACTTCAAATGCCTTTGAAAACGTAAAGAGAGAATTTTTCGGCATGCAGGTTTCTTCACGATGGTTTTCCTTCACCGTTGGAGGAAGTTACAATTAATTTCTAATATGCCCATAATTTAGAAAAATGAGCGTTGCCTGCTGGGTTCTGAATCCTGACCATTGGAGCCGGAATTCGAAATTATTAACCACTAGGCCATCACTCACTTAACATTATTTATGTGGATAAATAAGCAATAACGAATTCAAATTCGGATGCATTTTTTTGGTTTAAATCTAATATATATATATGATGATATTTGATGATATTTGCTTATGAAGCATATAGAGTTTAAAAAAATCACCCTGAGTGGTCCGCCAATCGACACTTGGCCAGCGCGATGGACTATGGCCTAAACCCTCTCATCTCAGAGAGGAGATGCAGTGGAGCAATAATGGGTTTTTGATAATGATGATGATACCGTCAGAACTTGTTTAAACACCTAATCATAAAACAGACAATTACGTTTTTGGAAAATGTATGTATTACTATCGTAGTACTTTTAGTTAATTTTAAATTGGGAATTAAATTCGTGTATATTAGGGCTCCTTTACTCTTTCAGTTAAAAAGCGTTTTGTGTATTATGTCTATGTCGTATAGCAGAACAGTTGATAAAACATATTTGTTTAATTAATTTTAACATCTAGATATGTTGTAAAAAATGAAAGTCGTCATATTTCATGACTTAATGTGTTATTTTCATAAAGAAATTTACGATTGTTCAAGTGTTGTCTGTGTTGTTTTGCGAAACCGTTGAAATTTTAATAAGCGATGAAACAAGTACGTTTCCCGCCATTTAGATCCGGAGTGTGTGACTTCCCGCGCTTTCGAGCTAGACAGTTCTATTTTTAAATTCAAGTGTTCTTAACCCGCCCCCATTCAACCTTAATTGTGTCTTTTCATCTTGGATAAAAGACCAAGAGGCCTTTAAATTTTAATCTATTCTTTGACTTTACGAAAAAAACACACACCTTTTTCCATTTCTTTTTTCCCTTCATTTGAACAAACGTCGCAACGTATGTTCGGATTCGAATGAGTTTCTCTCAATTCAAAAAGAAATGGAAATGAAGAATTTGACCGTTACCATGTTACATAAGTTCGTCATTCTTAACGTTTAGAATGACTCTCCAGTTATCTCGTTTAGAAACTGTATATAAATTACTGTCATATTTGTGTATCGAAACATTTTGTAAGTTATAATGAAGTACGTTAATCTTTACAAGTAGGTCATACATTCACCCGGTACGAGGCAGCGTACTACGGTTACAAACTCCGATGTCCGGGTCACAAACACCATACAACTGTTTCATCACTAAGGGAACGTTCGAAGATAAATAAAAAAAGAAGAATTTAATAAATCTAATGGATGGAAATACGAGTGTTACGTTTTAAAAAAATCGAAAAGAGCCGCCTGGTGCCTCGCGCCATGCGTGCGCGGTCTACGACAGACGCGGTGCTACTAACGTTGTAGACCTGGAAAGGCTTCAGCTGCCCCAACACCTCCCTCTACCCCCGCACACCCCTTTAAGCCCTCGGCCGTGGCTAGCTTGGGACCTCCAAAACGTTACACATCCCTAACCACCTGCACTATAATTTCAACTCTAACACTGTCAAATAAAATTCAAATTGGTCTGAAATACCATTTGATTTTCTAACGGTGGGTTTGTGTGCCGGAAAAGCGAATGCACACCGACAGTCACACAAGTCAATAGGTGTTACGCTGTATCATAAAGTTATTGCATTTTCAACTTAATCGCATTAATACACGATTGATTTTCAATTGGAACACTCGATAGGTGAGTAAAATTAGTGCAAATGTGTGCAGCCAACACAAATGTCCAAATTCGATTACGTTATAATTGTTATGTCGCATGACGTAATAATGGTCCTTATCCACTCGGACGTAAGGGACATATTCGTGCTACTACGTCCAGTTTTCTGAATACAGTGTTTGCTTTCTACGGTTCATATTAGCTAGTACAAAGCTCGGAAATATTGACGAATGAAAACGTGTTTTGTTACAACGGCTTTAAAGGTCATTTTTTATTGATGGTTTATAATAAGAAAAATCGAAATTTAACACCGAGAGACTGATATTAATGTCGACGTAGATTTTGTCAAATGAGTATCATAAGAAGTGCATTTCGTTAGACTAATAGTATGCGCTTTGTCGCTCGGGCCTGACAGAACATTATAAGTTTTCTTAAGTATAGTCAATTTTCTTTGCGTATATTATTTTTATTTGATCTTAACTTTTGAAATCGAAGAATGTGCCGTAAATAGTATGCCTTAAATGTTAAATATTGTTGGATCTATATGGCGATGCAAAATATTTGCGCTTGCGAACAAACCGGCAAATAAATGATCATGTATTTTCTTTTGCCGTTCTGTCACGGACGACTATCTTGAATTGCGATGAGGATTATTGCGATATCTTCTGCGATAGCTTATTTTGATAGCTTCATCATTAACCATTCTGGGGCCTTACTGTCCCACTTCTGGGCGTGGGCCTCCTCTCACTATGCTGATGAACTGCGGATTAGTGGACTACACATGCCTTTAAAAACATTAAGGGTATCAAAAGTATTTTTTGGCATGCAAGTCTCCTTACTATGTTTTCTTTAACTGCGAACTGCCTTCAACTTTATTAGAAATATTTTGACGAAATCTCAGAAATAGAGCACCAGCAATAGCAAACGAATGAGTTACCATGAATCGCAAGTCAGTTTTTTTTTTATATATGAACAGAATAGCAAATGAGCATGCAGGCCACCTGGTGTTAAGTGGTCACTGCATCCCATGGACATCAACATTAAACCATAATGGAAATCCTATCTGAAGTTGTATGTGGTTGCTACTCCTGAGGACTAAGTTGGAATGCCGCCTGTCCGGTGTCTTCTGCCTAACTACACACTTCAATCCGAAATACAGTAGTTCTCGCTGCTGCTTTACGGCAGAAATAGATGCAGGCGGTTCTGCAGCCGCAGACAAGCCTTCGACATAAGACTCTACCACCATCGATCTATTCATCGTTTCTGATCGAATTCGGTCGACCGAACAAAAATTTACTCTAATCGGTGACCGTAAACGGACTGCGATCGAAAAGCACTAGCGCACGAGGTACTTCTGGTGATTTCAAGCGGAAATACACGAATTAACGAGCCGGTGTCAAGTTCAACAACCTCTCGATCCGGGGAGATTTTTGGCAGGATTCACTCAAACTAGTTTACCATTGAAAGTCAGTCGTTCAGTTATATCAAGCTGAACATTTGGACAAAACCTGTTAGGG
>DWKW01002796.1:0-10627 GCA_018250115.1 Doberes anticus
ACTTCATACGTCCTGAATGCTTATATGCTACTCATTTTACATAAAATGAAGCTCCTCGCCAAAAATAAAAGGTAGCGAAGATTTAAACGAATATTTGTATAATATCAGTACTTTAGTGTTGTTAAAAAAATGCAATTTAAATTTATTTACATGGTGTTTCTTACCTTTAGTAAAACGCATTAAAGAATTCTATACTTTACCTGTAGGTCATACCAGGATGCCAATTAAACGCAGCTAGTGTCGAGTGAAAAAGTGTCGTTAACTTTGTACTGATGGTTCATATCCACGGTCGAATTTATCTGTTTATTTGTAAATAGATTTCGTGTGAAATATTACCTATTTTTCAATTGTAATATAAATTCCTAAAATTTGTTCACTCTCGTACTTTTAAAATTCAAAAAATTGTTCACGGTTTTACTTTCGAATTACAAAATTTTTTTGACGGTGGTACTTCTGGATTTAACATATTTATTTCGACATTCGTGATTAGAGTCATGGGCGGTGTTTTGTACTGCAATCAAATAGTATTGTTTCCTGACGACATTTTATTTCACCGTTAAAGCATTGATAATTTATTTCGACGAACAACATATTGGGTAAAATTGAGGGCAAACAAAAAACACAAATAGAATTAAAGCAAGTATATATGTACATAATGTTGCCAGTCAGTTAATGAGAAATGCCAGCCAATGTGAATGAGAAAGTTGAAAGATGATGTGATTATTAAATTATTATTAAATAGAATAGAAGTTTTATTGTAATAGAAAGGCAAACTTATTTTAATCGCTGATAAATGAAAACTTACTTTGCACTTCCATATTAAAAGTGTAAATTGGCATGTTTTAAATACGAGTAAAAAAATGTATAAAATATAATAAGCACATTCTTGTTAGCTGCTTCTATCATCTTAAACGTCAAACGCAATTTATTGACTATTAATGCTTGCTATGTTTGTAGGTCACCTGGAAGTGGTCCCAATTTTTGATTACCAGCCAGTAAGTAGGTGATAAAAACAATTCTTGAAATCTATATCTTAAGAGATTATAAAATATGGGAATCTAGCTCATAGTGGAAGCTTTAATAGACAATTGCTAAAGCTGATTGTAAGTGCTTACATTAAATAGATTTTCAGGTAAAGAGTTTCGAAAGGTACTCAAAATGGTTCACGTAAATATTTACACTGCCAGTGAGTTCCTTGTCCTTTTCTTTTTTCAACTATTCGATACAATACCGTGTGACATGACTCTAAAAATATTTTTCAACGTCACGAGAATAACATCGCGAATCTGTCAGCAATGGAGACAAACTTCCCAAGACTCAGCTGACATAATTTATAACGGCAAAAATGCGTAAACGTAACACGAACTGACGAAGGGGTCAATTAGTGCATTTAAATTTATCATCAGATCCTTTTTTATTATTGAATGCGATACGCCATTTATGATAGATTTTATACTTTATTCCTGAAGCCTATTTTTTGAAGCCTGTTTTAAAAATGACGTCCAATTTTTTAAGCACTTTATTTTACCTTTGTTGTAAATCACTTGATTTTCGAGGACCCGTATGTCTCCATGGTCAACATGCAGTATGCCTTCGGAGGTCCTGGGTTCGACTCCCAGAGGTGCAGAAATTTGAATGATGAATTTAGATTTCTGTGCCCGATTTACTTCACAGTTTTTGTGTGAATGACGAACAAACATACAAACAGAGATTTAAAAAAAAACCAGCCCCGTTACAATTTTATAACGGTAAAATTATTTATTTACTACGAGTACCAGCTTAAACATTTAAAATAATAGAGTCACGTAAAAATAACGGAGTCTCATACAAACTTTATCACGAACTTAGTACTTATTAATCTGAGTTAAAGAAAACAAGTAATACAAATCGTCTCTCCGATTTTTTATCGTCATATTTGTATTCAAGATCACGTCTGGGTTAGGAAACGTTTTAATATTATGTACAGCAACTTTAAAGCTAAAATGATAAAAACTTGTACGAATTAAATTGATGACTATTAAATAAGTAACAAACGAGCATACCACCTGATATCAAGTGAAAGAAACATTTATTTGTAATGAGAAGAACTTACAATTAGTTACTTAAACATTGTACATTAAAATTTAAAGTAGCATCGTAAGTAGTGCCCGTTACAAAATAGATTCTGCTCAGCATAAAGCTGTCACATAAAGTGGTCACCGTAGCCCACGGTCAAATAGGAGTGAAGGCACATCCCAGGTCAAACATGATTGCGATTGATTACTCTAGTAGCAATGCCGATACGTACGATCTTAGATTGGACTTCAGTCCTCTTTGAGGTTAGATGTAAATGAGCATGGTCTGCAGTGACTACTTAGCAGCAGGCGGCCATCATGCTTGTTTGTTGTTACTTTATTATAAAGAGTGATAAGTATTTTCAATTTCCTAAATCGTTTGTATGTTTTCGGTCGATCAAAGTCGACGGTGGAAAAAAAATATCAAAACATTTGCTGTACAGGTTTACGCATCTTACAAAGTCACGTTAGCAAACCTTATATAGAAAATAAGGTTCAAAATTGCTCGAAACTAACATCATCGGTGCAGTTAGTATGGAAATGGAACGGAGAGAAATTGTAAGATTTATTGCAGGGAACCTCAATCGGTCAGAGTTCAAACCGGGATGATGCAGAGATTATGTGGACGTACCTGGATAAAAGACGCCGCTTAGGAATTTATTACCTCCCTGATTTATTCCTCTTATCAAGCCACCACTAAAGATTTCCCATTATAAACAGATTTTTGATTACGGCTTCCGTGAAGATACCGCTAAGGTGTTCGAAGATTTTGAAGATTTTTTTTGTGCTTGGGACATCACTCTTGCTAGTAAATGTGTTCACAAGATAAAACCAACCAGTTATTATGATTTGGTGATAATTCAACGCATAGCATGGTATTAGATTCCTTTGGCATTAAAATAACACCTGAAACCTGCATGCCTGACAGTATTAACTGCATAATGTTACTCCATAAGTCGCACTTGGCCAGCGTGGTGGACTATGGCCTAAAGCCTCTCATCGCTGGGAGGAGACCCGTGCCCATCAGTTAGACAATAATGGATTGAGAATGATGATGACTCATATCCTCATGCTCTTATCTGATATGTAGTTAGCAGACTGCACTGGTCTAAGCAATTCCTTTTTAAAAAGTAAGGATTATGTGTATTTGAATGTCGAAGGCTCACCTGCTGCGACACTACCGATACACCTATTTCTGTCTACACCTGTGTTAGCACTGCTGTGTTTGAATGGTGTGGTAAGACAGAAGCCGCTGGACAGAAGGCATTCCACCTTAGCCCTCAGGAGTAGCAATACAGGAGTAGCAACACAATCACTTACGACCTCAGAAAGGACTTCGAACCTAATTTAAGTTGTATGTGGATATCCATGAGCTGCACCTAACATCAGGTAGCCTGTGGCAGATATTGGTGCAAAAGTGAGGGCGTCGGCGATGCCGTCGCAGGCGAACCTTCGACACAAGCCTATACTATCCTCAAGTGGTTATGGTGGTGGAGAAGTTATTGAGACGGCCCTCTCAATTACTGTAAAAAGACATATTAGTGTAATTAAAATGTTCTGCGTTCTACGCGAATAACTACTATTAACCGTAATTTATCACGCGCGAAACGTTCCCGACTTATTATTAATGGATATTTTTATCTGCTACCGTTTATATTTTTGCATGATTAATGGGGCCAATTAAAATTTCTGTCCCACTGCTGGGAACTGTTTGAAAGCGCTTACGAAGCAGCTGTTCTGTTCCACAATGGTCACTGTGTATTTAATTTTATAGACTGATCAAAATTTATACTAATTTGATTATGTACAAACAGTACTAACAGTTTCGTTTGTAATTTAATTTTAACGTTTCAATTTTATTGCTTTATTTTGTGAGTTAAGTTTTATTTTATTTGTTGTTGGATGCGTATGTGATCTACAGAAACCACTTAATACCAGGCACGTTTGCCACTTCATTTATATATTCATAATTAATCGCATTATTACTTTACTATCAATTATTTTCTCACAGGTTTTAATTATGTTAAAGATCGACACGAAAGAAGAGTAAGGCTCGAAATTCTTAACCACCAATTGCTAAATACTATCATTCACTCATTTATATTTAAAAAACCTAATTAGCTTATAAATGCGAAAAGGACCTAATTATAATACAGGTCTGTTATGTATCTATAAGGTAGTAGATTCTTGTCGGTAGCTCGTCTGCAGCGGTACCACCTCATCACCTATTTCTGCCGTAGAGCAGCAGTGCTCACACAGCTGTATTTCGGTTATAAGTTCGGTTTCGGTTAATATAAAAAAAGAATACTCGTTTGCTATACCGTTAAAATAATGATATTTTTTTTATAATTTGTTACAATAATTATTAATTAATAATGCTTCATACTTATAGCCGCATACTAGGTTTGCCTGTTTCGTTGATGCCATGCACACACACAAAGATTACAACATACACATTCGGTTCAGAAATCGCAATGCAAATGTATTATTCAATCTGCTCTGCTCGCAAACGAACCCAGATCTCTCTGAATGACAGACTGGCATGTTGACCACTGTGCCACACAGGTCGTCAATGATTTGCATTAGTTCAAAAAACATTTTGTTCATCTTCTTATTTTCTACTAAACTTTCCTCTTTCGCTTGCCAATAACTTTTGCTATGGTTTCGTTCATCGCCATTATGATTTTAAATGTTATTGTGTCTGCGCCGATAACTGCCAGTTTTACTGTAAAACTAGGTAGTGTGTGTGGCTTTTACTGAGTTTTTAGATCAAAAGTTTGTGTGTAAGCTAAGTAAGTTTGTCGTTTATATATATGTCGTTTCCATATTAGTAAAATATTTTAGGTGAAGTACACGGGAGCGGGAATAAGTAATGATAGCGTAGTGGTTAGAAAATCGCCTTCCCGCTATGGAGGGCCGGATTCAATTCCCAGGTCAACCAGGAAACCTTATGCCTTAGAGATTTTCAAAACATCCTTAAAGGGGTGGGAAGATCATTAATCTGCATTTGGTCAGTATTTTGAAAATCTCGGAGTCATTCAGGTTTTCCTTCAAGTTTTCTAACATCCCTTTAATAATCAAAAATTTGTATTCAACTTCACCTGTGTGTGGCCAAAATTACCATTAAACCATTACCAGTAAACCATTAGGCGATCACTATCAAAAAGCACGAAACAAAAATTCAAAAGTTTTATCTGTATTAATAACGTTTCACACTCATAGCCCCACAGTTTATTCATCATTTAAATTTATGCCTCGCTCGAAATCGAACCTGGACCTTTCGAACGACCGAAGACCGCACGTCATACAATTGTTTTTGTACTTATTTTATTACACACAGACAGTTAATTTTCATACTATTTTATATGTAACAATATCTAGATGTAAGGAGAAATTCGTAAATTTGTTTCGGTCAGCACCATCGTTCTAGGCATCACTTTCCAATGCCGTAAAAACTTGTTAATTGTGTCAATTGTATTTTAGGATTATTTGATGGTGGTAGAGTCTTATCTAGAAGGCTCGCCTGCGGCAGCACCACTGCACTGTAAAGCTGCAGTTTGAGAACTGACAACGGTTTGAATGGTGTGGTTAGGCAGAAGACAACGGACAAGAGGCATTTCAACTCTGTCCTTATGAGTAGCAATGCATCCACATACGACCTCAGATAGGACTTTCATCCCAATTGAGGTTTGATGTGGATGTCTATGGGCTGCAGTGAACACTTAACATCAGCTGGCCTGCGTGCTCGTTTGCTATTCTATTAACAAATAAAAAACTTATAGACGTTTAGCTCCAAAACTAATCTCTTTATGTGCGAACATAAGGTCAGTTTAGTCAGTACAATACAAATAGATATCAGCCGAGCTTTCCTTTTTATTTGTTTTACGTGAAAGTGGGAGTTTATACGATTTTTACGATAACAGTGAGATATCCGCTGGTTGACTGTAAGCGATAAGCGTCGTTAGCAGTGCCAGACAAAAACTGGGGGAGTAGGAGTGGAAGGGTCAGCAGCCAGCTCTTTTTTTTGTACCGGGGAGGAACAATTTATAAAAACATCACCGCTGCATCTATTTCTGCCGGGAACCAACAACTTCTAAGTAATGCAGTGCTTCAGTTTGAAGGGTGTGGTTACACAGAATTCAATAGACTGGGAGGCTTACCAAGTTAGTCTTCAGGGACATCAATGCATCTACGTACTGCAACGTACGACCTCAGAAAGGACTTCGGAGCTATTTGAGGTTGGATGTGGCTATCGATGGGCTGCAGAACCCACTTACACAGAGGAACTGGTATCTGTTAAGAGTCTCCTCTCTTGTGTGTCTCTCTTCCGTGCCCAGCAGTGAGACAATAAAGAGTTGATGAATAAGTATTTGTAATTAATTCAATATGAGCTTTCATGTTTATGAGCTCAGCGCATATCTACGACGGTGCTAAAATTCTAAGCATCGTGCGTCAACATGTACATAAAAGTCGAATGAAATCGTGGGAAACAATTCCGTATAATAAAAATGTCTCAGTACTTGAGGAATGCACTTCATGCTCAATATATTGGCACAATGCTTATTGCGACGCGTAACGGGCGACAATCGCATGTCGTGAACACACTATGTTTTATGATTGGGATTATACGAGGTGATATTTGAGGCTTTTTCACTGCGACTTTGCCGTACTATGTTCATTTACTTCATCTAAATGAGAATTTTTTGTAAAAAACCTTTGTCTCCTCGAGCGACAGTGAGGTAAGGTCTGTATTGTATAGCGTGTATTTATTTAAATCCATTAAAAAAAAACGAATGTAGTATGTATTTAATACAGACATTATGTCGTTGCAGTATTTGTATTTTTGATTCTTCACTTTAGTATTAACTAGCAGATATAAAGGTTTTAACGTGATTAGAGTTCTGATTCAAAAACGTCTGATACATTATATATTTAATGCTTTTAATATGGTTAGCATGAACGGGCTGAACTATTTTACGGACTGTACTGAAAATCTGCGAGGTTGTTTCGTCACTACAACTATGGCAAAAGCTGAGAGCGAGCCCTTTGGGTTTGTATTGCTAGTCAAAGCGAATTATTTTTAACTATAATACCTCATTATCAATATTTACTAATCGTTGTAAATATTGCAATATAAATAAAAAATAATTACATATTTTTGTCTGGTTCACACAAGCCTTACAGCGTTCCCGTTACAAATCTTCAAACCTATGTTTCCAGTGGAGAATTGCGGATTTAATATAGACCGTCATTATCGATGAGACACGCGCTAATTTACTTGCGGCGGTTTTGTTGCTTCGACCACATTCTGCTCGCCGGTGGGCCTGGGATTCCTCTTTGATGCAACTGATTTTTGTGGTCATTACCATTAATTACTAAGCAAAATAAGTTATGAAAAATATAATTTTTATGAAGCGCAGATGTCTTTGACGGTAGCAGAGTATTATGTCGAAGGCTTATAGTCGGCGGCACAGTGTAAGAACCGCCGTGTTTCAATTTGAAGGGTGTAGCTAGACAGAAGATACTGGACCGTGGGCATTCCAACTTACTCCTTAAGAGCAGCTACGCATCCACATACACCCTCAGATGGGATATTTGTCGTAACTGAGGTTTAATTTGAGATCCTATTTAAGGTCCATGGGCTTCAGTGACTACTTAACATGAGGTGTACGCTCGTTTGCTATTGTTAAAATAAAATAAAAAACTAAGCGTTAAGACATTTGACATGAGTATGGTCTGTTTGTGTGGAGTATCCTTTTAATTTATTGTGCTGTTGTCCAATTTTAGTCTTGTCTACATCTTCAAAATTGTAAACAGATACTAATGTAGTTGGATATAAAATTAGAAAAAATCCATTGATCCACGGGTTACTCAAAGTTCTTATTAAAAGTGTCGAATTTGCGAGTTTGTACTAACAAAAGCGATATGGGATTCCCTCTAACGATTTCAACCAATGAATAACTAGATATTTTTACCCAAAATGGTCATAATCACTAATATGTCAGCAAAAAACCTAATTTGCTAGCTATTAAACACGGTTCGATTTCCTGTCGAAGTCCTCGTTTAATGGTTAAACGTAGTAACTGGTAGTTTAAATATGATTTATTGTACAATGACGGTTTAAAGGACTGCAAATTGATCAATTATACAAGAAAATTGCTCAATTGTGTTTTTCGTGCAATCTTTAAACAAACTAATTTTGATGTTGGTAGAATCACATGTCGAAGGCCCCTGCGGCAGCAACACCTATTTGAGGTTGAGGTTTGATGTCGATGTCCATGGGTTGTAGTGACCACTTAACATCAGGTGGTCTGCATGCTCACTTGCTACTCCTTTAATATAAAAAACTAGCTGTCTTATATTTAATATGCGTATAGGCAAATTGTTTTTAGTCTGTCTATTTGCATATTTTTTTGTCGATTTAGTGGACCAATTTTCATGTGGTTTTTACGTCTTAATTACTGACAAAAATACAGCAAAGATTATGAAAAATAACAATATTGATACGGATGAGAGATCTATGAAATAAACTTGTTGAAATAAGCTGCCCTAAAAATGTGTTTATAAAAATATAATATTTTAATAGTGTAGATTAAAGTATTGAAACTGGTCCGTCTTTATATTGAAGATGTTTCTATAAAATTGGCTAATATCGATTATCTATTTGTCTCTATTTTTGATTGTTTATATTGCTGTTCTACTGGATAGATCTAATAATATTATGCTTTTAACCTGTGAGAGTAGACTGCAGTTAGTGGAAAATTGTATTTTTGAAATCTAACTGTCTCTGAAAAAAGATTTCCCCGTCGACTGCAGTTAGTGAACGTTGTATTTTCGAAAATGCACTCTCTTCTCTCTCGTCTCTTTTGTACTTTTATAAAGAATTCAGATGTTTCAAATATCAATTACGATGTATGCTGTCTTTTTTCCAAACATTTTATGTACATCACTGTCAGAACGCCGTAATTTTTTTTAGTTGATTGAAAAAAAATCTTAAAAACACAGCCAAAGTCATTGGTGTTCACTAGCTACATGTAATGGTGGCAAACTTAAACCATCAGATCGTGTCTAACGATGACTCAGAAGGTCGGCCGACTTGTTTTATTGTCATCATCTGTCGACTTTGTTCCGTTTTGCGATGACTTTGACCCTTCACTTGTAATTGTTTTATGGTCTGCGAATATATAAAAACTACATTTTAAAAAACTGAGTTATAACCTAGTAGCCTCTGGTTGGTCGGGATTCATATCCCGGTACGAGCCTCAAATTTTTTCGTTAATAAAATAAGTTATCACTTGCTTTAGCGGGGAACGAAAATAACGTGAAACCTCCTGCATGCCTAAAAGTTCTCCGTTCCAAAGAAATGTGTAGATCACTTGCACTTGGGCATTGTGATGGACAATGGCCTGAACCTTCTTAATTCTAAGAGAAGACCCGTGCCCAGTAGTGGGACAATTTGTCGATGATATTTAAAAAGGAAAGTTACGTCTATGTTATTATGAATGTTTTATATAAATTCGAATTGTTCGAAATGGCTTGTTAAGTTTAGTGTTTCCTTTTCAACTGTTTACAAATTTCTTTCTTTTTTTTGGGTCACATAATGGTAAGCGGTCACCGTCACCTTGGCACGTGCAATACCAGAGGAGTCTCGGTATCGGGTTTCGAGGAGCGAGCCGTGTAACGAGTTTTATTCGTTCGCTGAATCATTACATAATTGTTAATAACGATTTTTACTTTCCTTGTTTAATTCTCTTTAAGATTTTCGGTTGCTATTTAAGTTATTTCTTGTTCCTAATTTAGCTTATAACAGAATTTAATAAAAACCATAACAGCTTCCAAACTGCATGCCTAACTGCCTGATGAATCGATCAAAACGATTACAAAAAAATGTCGATACACAAGTATGATAGAATCGTAGGACAAAAGCAATTTTTTTAAATAATGAACAACACACCCAGCGGGTACGGCAGATGCGACATGATTTATTGCCGACGTACAACTGATGGTTTTTCAAAAAATCTAAAAATCTCCGATAAAACCGTAACATATGGGAATTCTGTTGTCACGATGTCATTAATGCATCCGAGAATGCTGGCAGTGGATACCATTAAAAAGTGTTTCACTTACTTCCTTGTCTATGATAGATTACTTTTTTGATGGGCAGAGATTTATTTCAAGTCCTTAACAGCCAAAATAAATGATACTGGTCGGTTACTTAATACTCTTTGTGTTCTCATGAAATATTTACCAATAAAAATTCGATTGCATTTTCTTCAATGTAAATAAATACCCGTCGATGAATTTGTGAATGAACCTAGTGGAAGTTTCTTTTCAAACTAAACAAGGATGCAGCGAAAGCTTTGTAATAGTTCGACTTCGAACCGGGTTCAAATCGATACTATATGAATATATATTTTTTATATATTAGCAGAATAGCAAACGAGCATGCAGACCACCTGATGTTAAGTGATCTGTGCGGCCCATGGACATCCACACCTGAGGTTGTGTGTGGATGCGTTGCTGCTCCTGAGGACTACGTTTGAATGCCTCCCGTCCAGTGTGGTCTGCCTAAC
>DWKW01002797.1:0-10627 GCA_018250115.1 Doberes anticus
GTGTGTGTCTATGGCACCCACGACACAGGTTAAAACCTACTGTGGGGCTGTGAGTGTGAAGCGTTATTTATTTATTTTATTTTATTTATATATTTTAATAAAGTAGCAAACGAGCATGTTACGTGGTCACTGCACCCAACCTTAACTCAGACCGAATCCTATCTTAGGTTGGGCATGGATGCGTAACTCTAGAGGACTGAGTTAGAATGCCTCCTATCCCTTCTATTTTATTTTAACTACATGCTTTGACTCAAGATACAGCAGTGGTGCAGGCCCAGGCGAGGCTCCTACAACCAGATCGTTAATATTGCTGTGAAATTAGAATTTAAATAATATTTTTGACAAAAAATGCAAACTGCATATTTTGATTCTTATCTAACTCTCTATTCTTCAGCCCACGAAGCGGGGTTAGCAGCATTGCAGGTAGCCCGGGGTGGTCGTGTCGTGTCCGATACTGTAGTTTTCGAGTACAAGGCCGGTCCAGCGCCTGCTCCATCATCACCAGCGTCAGCGCCACTGCCGTCGCTGGATTTTCGGCGTTTTTCACTACTACAACGTTTACAACGATTACATGGACGATTGCAAATAAAAATTGAACCAATGGACGAGAACAATCAGGTAAAATGGATTTATGAGCTTCTATGTAGTTTCATGGCTTAGGAATTGAATTGTCTTGAATTGACTTTTCTTAAATCGTTTTAACTACATTATTAGATGCCTTGGACTTACGTATTTTAATTATTATCAATTACATAATATTATACTAGTATATGTATAAGAACAAAAACATTACTATATTAAATATACTGAATTTAGTAATTTAAGGAGCAATGTACTGTCACTACGTGAAGAAAAATAATCATGTGACAGTTACGATGATATCTATGATAAATCAGCTAATTTTAGCATGTTAGATTTGATTGCCATAATAAATATATTTTATACATGAATAGATACTTTACACTAGGTACTTCGTAATATGTGTTGCATCGGTCTAGTAAAATTGAGTATTTGAAACGTATCGAATATTATTTATATTGTTTCAATTTTCGAATTTCAGATTGAGGACGTCACACTTTACTCCAATCCAAAGTTCGAAGAGCGTCTTGTCAGCTTCTGTAAATCGTTGAGCTCGAAATCCACTGGAAATACAGAGGGATTTACTAGTGAACCCGGAGAAGATAACTCATCAATATTGCATCTGGCTGCTGCTTTAGGCTATACGAAGCTCACAACAGTACTGTTAAGATGGAAGCAGGATGATGCTAGCCTGGCTCTGGAGAAAGAAGTCAATTTGGGTGCTAGAGATTGTGATAACTGTACGCCTCTGGTAAGTTTATTATTCTTTACTTAGATTTGTTTGTAAAATCAACTACCTAAATAATACATTTATCAAACACCTTATTGAAGCAAGAGAAAGTTTTTTTTATAAACAAAACAGAAAGTGAAAAAAAAATATGTGTTAAACTAGGTTCTGTGTCATTAATATAAAAAGAGTAATATAGCTCCAAAAAAAACGCTGCGATAACTCACTCACAGAGTTAAGTCATCTCTGTATCGGTGGACATACGTATCCAACCTCCATTAGGACCGAAGTCCTATCTCAGGTTATTGGTGGATTTACTGCTACTCCTCAACTCCTGTTGAACCGCTCCTTTTCAGTGCTGTCACTGATTATTGCTTGCTACATGATTTAATTGCTTAAGGATAGTTTATGGACCGGATTTTCTAAGTTCCGCCCTAAGGAATTTCAATCAATTTATATATTTGACTGCATATTATTCATATTTTCTAAAAATGCATTTTTTACTATCGATCGTGTGTAGCGATAGCGTTGCAGGCAGAATTCTAATAAAGAATAGTATGTAAAAAATATGTAAACTTAAAATTCCTCATCCTCTAGTCTCTGGTCTCCCTTTAAAGATGATAGCAAGCGCGGCAGGACACGAAGAAACCGCAGTGGTTCTGGCACGCTGGAGTGCTGGCACTCGTCGTGAAGCCGGTGCACGTGCTGCTTCGGCGGCCGCCCGCCGAGCTGGGCATAACAGACTTGCAGCTATGCTTGACCGGATCCATCCACCAGCCAGCGATGGTGTATTTCGTAAACCACAAGGGTAATTATAATTCCTTTCTTCTACATTTCATTATGAAATATTTGATTTTCTCATTGGGCTACACGAGGATATCTTTCTGCGTTCAATACTTCTTGTCAAAGGAAATGACTCTTATTTTACAAAGCGTATTAAATTTTTTGTTCTACCTGCGTATTTCTCAGTATATCTCAAGGGTTGCTGAGAGATATTCTTTTTTCGCCATGATCCACGGGGATTATAATTAGATATTAATTTGATGTTAATTTCTAATTAGATATTTTTTTAGTAAGATAAAGATTATTTTCACTAGTGTTGAAAGCATAGAATAAAATAATTGATGACTATCAATACATACAATAACATCCGTTTAGAAGCAGTACTGATACTGCAGTGATGTTCTCTTGTTGTGGCACCGTACCAAGTGTAAGTGAAATGATGAATAATGAATAATGCATGGAAGAGCCAGAATATCAAAGCCAAAGGAAGCAGTTGTTGCGTTCATTAAAGATCCCAAGACCTTTTTACACGCGCTTGGTGGCTATTGAGGGGTTTATTTTGGGGTAAGAATCTCTGCCCCATATGGCCATATGAAGATTTTCTTGTGACAGAAAAACTGCCGACGGTTGATAATAAAATTACCACAAGCATCCATTCAATCCACAAAGTTTGAAAGTTTAGGGTTATTGTGACACTTAAATTATGCCTACTAATAAGTCAGTTACGGATTTTGATATTTTCCCAAATTTTAATTTCAGGTTGTCTCAAAAAGGTCGAACGGGCAGTTTAGAAACCAACCTTGTGAAGAGACCATCAATCGATAGCGGCATAAATATGGCTGATGCTTTCAGATCTAATTCAGCTATAGATAAATCAGATGGAAGCTCCTCGTCTCGGTAAGATCTTGTGGCTTACGAGGATTAAGAACATGAGAGAAACAGTTACTAACTGATTATTAAAAAAAATTGAAGCTTGAAAACCAAATCTGTAATATACACATCAAAAGTAATTTATGCAGTTATAACAAATTTACATTGTAATATACTATGTACTAAGAAGATATCACTTATAATTTTTAAAAAAACTTTACTTGAGTGTAACTTAAAAAATTAAGGTGTTTAAGATTTTTTTAATGGTTTGCCAATTTCAGATGGGAGAGAAGCATGTCATTACCTTTAGATTCTGATACGTCTGAGGATAGCCTCGGTGACGCTAAAATAGGACGACGTTTAGACCTTGCCATTTGTAAGTTTTTATTCTGTCTACTTATTACTTATAGTCAGTTAAATTTTCATTTGCTGAAGATTATTTATTTTTATCGGCACGGCGCCTGAATATTTCGAGGTTTGAAATTAAAATTTCCATTTATTGTTCCTAATAATCGCGAGATCTGAGCAAAACCGGTAAATGTCAGGGTTACCACGGTCAAGCGGGATGAGTTCCTTCTCATTAAGAACCATACTGTCATGCAAATGTGCTATAAAGACGCGCTCGGATTTAAAATATGAACTCAGTGTAAAATGTTTTTTTATGCTGAAGTTTGTATTTGAATGATATTCGTGAAACAAGAAAAGAATAAACCTACCATATAAAGTAATATCTGGACAGCATTTGAATTTGGTTTGATTATAAATAATAGAAATGAAGTTAAGATAACGATAGGCATAGGTAACGATCTATTGGTTATCCAGAGAAAGACCTCATCCAGTGCCTATGCGTAGAACTAACATAAATATTAGCTTAAAGGTGGTGAATTCCAAATGCCTTAAAAAGAAACTTAAGATAGGAACTCGAATCTACCCTAACAAAAAAGAGAAAGCACTCACCCGCTGACGCGCTCGACCCTGGCTGTCCAGGCGAGACGGCGCCGCGGCGCGCTGCGAGCCCGCTCATTGACGTCGAGGCGCTCTCGGAGGCGTCCTCGCCACCCGCCTCCCCGCCGCCGCCCGCCAGCTCAGGTCAGTTAGCTGCTACACGCGAAACGGTATAGACGAATTGGATCTTCGCTGTTTATCCACGAGCAAGCGATTTGGAAGTTGCTCTGGAAATTGGTTGGTCGGATGATGATAACATAGGCGAATGAAAATGGGAGTAAAATGGGATTGGGGAAAATTGGTCAACAGATTGCAATTAATTAGAAAAAGTAAAATTTATTATAAATGTAATTGCTGTTTCAGTGTCCAAAAAGATATCAAATGATAAAAAGAAATTAAATGCATCTACTTAGTACGGATTCAATGCTACAGTTGATAAGTAAATGTAACTTAATTTTAAACAAATTAGATAAATTAGAACAAATGACCTGCAGAAGATTTTGACAAAAGGATAAAGACAAAATAATAGCGGTACAAATAATGAAGAAAGCAAACACGTTTATGTAAATTGCAAATAATTCTCAGTATTTGTCACTTAAAACTCAGTCGATATAATGGCAAAAGTTTGAAAAAATTACTTAGCATTCATACATTTATTAATTAATTTAAAAAAATTATGAATATCGTCCAAATGACCCAATAAACAATAAAGGCAAAAGCTGGTCTATACCATTTCAAGTCGCAGCCCTACCTCCGCTCGAGTTGTCTATCGATGTTGTGAATGTAGTAGTTGCATGGCCGCTCTGGCCGTCCGTTCTTCTTCTAACAAACGTCGTCTATATATCTGTCCTTCTCTGTCGCCAGTTTAGCCCTGAACGTCATTGCTATAGGTAGACCACTTGTAGATTCTTCTGTAATTCTGTATCCAATATCGAGCGGAGATCCCCTGGTGTTGATGTCAGTAGTTACCTTAAAGTCAAACCGAATGAACTAAATATCAAAGGATCATGTAGCAATATGTTTCTTTGATATTTTATAAAGAGCTGCTTCATTTGAAACCAAGATATTGTTTGATGTTGAATGTAAGATTGATTCGGTTCGATTTGTTTGATGTTGTCCTTCGATGTCGCTTTCAATGGTTCGTAATGGTCTACCCACCTCCACTATATAAGACACAACAGTACCAAATGGTTAACTCAATTCCAGTACACCTCAGAACAACGTTGCTGTAAATGAAACATATAGAAACAGTATCGACACGAAAACGTGACAACAAACACTGCATGATGGCTCAATGGCTTGCATGAATCGATATTCGTAAAAGGCTTTTTATGTGTAGACAATTATGTAACTGCTTAGTCACCCACCTAAGGTAAGTGGCGCTTGAAGAGTTTTAAAAAGCACAAGATGTTGTCGATAATGGCACTTTTATCGGACTCATTAGGTGTGAATGGTAAACGAAACAAAGGAAAAATATTTATATAATCCACGTTGTGAACAAACCTCGATGAAAATTGGCTGTTGATATCATAAGATTTCTAACGTTTTCATCAATTTCTCCAATCGGGCCGATTAGAGTTAATTGAGAAGATGACGGTTACGGATGAAATAACAAATACAAACAATTGCTTAATTGGTTTACATAAATTACTATGATGTCATCGTTTTTGATACTAAAATAATATTTTTCGAATATCATTTGAAATGAGTGATTATAAGTACAATATTTCATCTGTTATTCAATTAAGTTCTTATTCTAAATTATCTTTCTCAGGGTTTCGACAAAAACGTTTTGGTTATAAAAGATCAAAGGTATCTTTACATTTTTTTTTATCACACGAAGACACGCTAGGGTCAGTAATATATAAGCGCTTGGTGTTTTCGATGTTGCATTGTTGTGTGTACGAGATTCCACTTCACAAAAACCATTTCAGGGGAGCAGGATGACCGGGTGTTCACGCTGGCCGAGCAGATCATTGCTGCGATGCCGGAGAGAATAAAGGTCAGTTGTGTGTTGTTTTGTTAGTGATGGCATGATTTGTGTCTTTCCTATAAAACTTTATAATGCAAATGACAATACGACTGTTACTTACAGTGCTATAGTCAAATTAATGTGCTAGTCAAATCCTAATATTCATTCAATGACGTCGCTTTTACTCTCGAAATGGCAAAATGTTTCGGGGAAATTTTAAAACGCATGTTTAAACGTAAAGTTTAGATACTATAATAATTCGTCATAAAACATAAAACAGAAACGAACACGTCGCATACTCTCGCATTGTCAAGTTGTATTACTATTAATGGCCTTGTAAAATTATCTAGGTTAAGTTCTTATCAATGTGACAGGTGATTTCTGCAATATGCCGAACTTACTATATTATAGATGCATGCAATAATGCAAAATGTACACGAAAAACCATCACTATTCTTGAATAACGAACACTGGACATCCCATGTGAAATAAATAGAAAGGGTAACCATAGAAATTATATGAAATAAAGATTTTCTAATATCTATCTATCTAATTTTATCTAATTCTGCAACAAAAATTATAAAATCAGTTTGTTATTCAATTCACACCGTTTGTTAACTTAAGGAAAGTGAAGCTATTAACAAAATTATTTAGCTAGTCAATAGCTGAGCTGTCTTTCAGTCGACAAATGAACACAAAAACGTGTTCGTATTCGTCGGACGGGACATAAAGTCACGACTCTAGTCACTAACACTGTACTTAACTATAGAAGCTATACATCGAATGTCAGACGAACATCTGATTCACCAGATATATTGACTGGTTAATCGCATAATAATATGACAGTGTCAGTCACGAGTATTGTGATCGAGGTTGCGTCCTACAATTTTTTCTGTTACTTTGAACCAGACATTTGAACGAAGCAAATTTATGTCAAACAGAACGAGAGTTCAACACTTCTCTCCGGACTAGACGGCGCAACTGGCAGCGAGGACGTCCTCATGACTCCCGTCCTCGACGATTCCGCCACCACCTTCAACACGGAGTTCAGTTTCGAGTTCTGCGATAACACTTATAGATCTATTTCGTGAGTCGGATGACGGAGGGTCATTGTTTTTTTCAACTTTTGACAGCAACAGGGTAAAACAAAAAGGTTCCTGTTAAAAGAAGTCTTAAGAACACCTGCTGAAAAAAATTATAGCCCATATATGATGTAGTTATTTGAAAATAATTTTGAGAGTTTACGACTATTTACGTTGAACGTTAAACCTCTGTAATTTATTATCCATTAGTATTTTAATGATTATAGGAAATAAAATGATAAATTACAATCTTTCTCATATAGGGTTGTAACAATGCTGTTATTAAATGTAAATATTTAATTCACCATGAAGTCAATTGACTATTTTGCAAATATATTTACATTTTTTAAGACTATTTGTAACTCAATGACCCACTACATTTTGAAAATGATTGTTGGACTTACCAAAGAATTTTAAATAATCGATGCTTGAAAGATTATACGAACTATTTCTCTAAGATCTTTCTCTCTGAACTTTTAATTATATACTTAATGATTCCTCTTCTGAAAATTTCTGCAACCAATTATTGTAATATAATATAATATTGAATTTTTCTTTCATGTAATCTTTTTGCTATCAATAAGTAATTTTGAAATTTTATTATTAAGCTTTGGAGCGTTCCTTAAAGTATCAGTTCTAATATATTATTACTTTTAGGTACGGTGGTTCTACGCCCTGTTCTTCGGGCTCCGTATCTCCAGGCTCAGCGTTGTCTCCACCACCACCATCGCCGCGGTCTGCACTACCTTGCACCCCATCAGCCACATTGCAGGAATTCCTCAATGCCACTAATAACTTTTCGAGCTTGACTTTGAATGGTACGTATGAGTTTGTTAAATATTCTGTACTTACGAGCATCGCAAACCAATACCCAAAAATACTCTTGTAAATAACAATTTCAAAATAAATCAGATTTCAAGTGTAGGTATTGAAATGTCATGGAGAAGCTTTTAGCTTAACTCTTAAATACGTTCCACTTAACGAATTTTTTTCATCATGACACAGACAGACATAACAATTCAATTTTAATTTAACTTTTAGATCGAGAGCAACGAGAGCTATATTCAGCGGCCATAACTATCCAGAAAGCGTACAGACAGTACCGTGGTCGGCAGCTACAGCGACGAGCGGCTGCTGCTGCTATAACTATACAGAACTGCTACAGACGCTATAAACAGGTGATGAGTTGTAGATCAATACCATTGTTGATGGTGGAAAAGCCTTGTCGAAGGCTTGCTTGCGGGGGCACTGCTGACTCGTTTACCTCAAAGCAGCAGTATGAGCACTGGTTTGTATCTGCTTGGAGGGAGTGATTAAGCAGAATTCACTGAACAAGAGCCATTTGACTTACTGCTCAGGAGTAGCAATCCACGGAGGACTTACGTACGTACATACTGACCTTTTTGAGGCTGAATGAGAATGTCCATAGACTATAGAGACCACTGAACGTCAAGTGGCCGACGTGCATACTCGTTTTATTCTTCTTTAATGTTTAAAAAATAGGCATGGAAAACAAGCTTTTTACAGGTGGTCTATCTGCATAGCATCAGATAGATATCTTAACTGAACCCTTTAAATCGATGCACAGCAGTGTTCACACTGCTGCTTTACGTCAGAAATAGATGAAACGATGATGCCACCTCAGGAGAGCCATCGACTTTGAAGAGCGCACGGGAACATCATGCACGCTACCTCGAGGTCTCTACACGCGACAGTGGACGCCCCCGCATCAACTGACTAGGCCTCAATAATAGAGGTTGGAGGAGGACGTGGTAGATTCTCCGATGGCTTTCACCAGCCCAGGAAGCGAGGGGTCATCTCCCACAGAAGCGACGAGTTCACGGCGCTCACGGCCCGTGCCGGGCATTCCTCCAGTAAATGAATTTGCTGCCGCAGGGAAGCCTTCGACATACTACCGCCATTCTTGAAGAGTTCTAGTTAGTTATCAGGGAACACAAATTGTCCCCTATATTTACTTTTGCAGTGATAAAGTTCCTGACTTAAATATGACTTTTGTCGCAGTTCGCATACTTGAAGCAAATGCATGCCGCGGCGATTGTCATTCAACGCGGCTACCGCACGCATCGCGAGAGACGCCTCGCTGCTGCACCCATCAAGTAAGTTCAAAAATGTCTTCAATAAAATAAATATTTTCAAGCTTGACGAACGTTATCTGTGAAGTAGTCTAGTAAGTGTAAATTTAAAATTCTACGTAACAATATAAATGTAAGGTAACATTGTATTTGAATGACTGTCTTGAAAGTTACAGTCAGGGACTATTATAAGACTCCATGTTTATTTGAGCTCGGCTAAAGATATCGATGACGAATTACTATCAAGCAATTTATTTGCTATTTCTGTAACAAAACAAATTAAAATCGACAATACTAACAAAAATAAGTATATTTTTGAGCGCAACTTGTGAACGTACGTTCATATAATATGTACATATGCGTCACTGTTAATCATCACCGACGACCAATTTCCTGTCCCACTGCTGGGCATAGATCTTCTTTTAGAGATGAGATGCTGGCCAAGTGAGGATTGGTGTACTGGAGCTATTGATAACACATTTTTTAAACTGTTTTAAAATTAACTACAACATTTATTAAAACAGACGAACATATTCCCAAAGGCGTCAAAACCAGGCAGCAAGGAAGATCCAACAATTCATGAGGCAGTCTAAGATAAAGTAAGTCCTATTTTTATTTTCTAATATTTTTATAGGAAAATTCAGATTGTAAAACAGCTCTTGTATAGCATTTTACCTCAAAAACGGGTTACAAATGACAAGCGTACTTGTAAGAGCCTATTGTTTTTCTTTGTGTATCATCTTAAATGTATTCGATTTTTTTGTGGAAATAATATGAGGTTTGTAGATATTCCACCTACTTATACTTTCTCAGCGGCCATACAGTGCATATTGAGGAATCTTGGAATATCCAATGGATCACGCCAATGTTGAACATTCGCTAGGGAACTAGATTATTATTAGGTCTATATAGTTTTCATCTGCGACTTCTAGGTTAACGTCAGGCTAATCGTCCGCCTTTTTTGTTGTTTAATATGATGCTGATGGATTGTTAGATTTAATTATTAATCAGTTTACTTACGTGGTCGCTGAAATTCATGCAGAATAAAAAATTTCCAATTATTAAATCTTAGTGATTAGGGTTGTCAATAGAATTTGAATTCAAGAGAATTCAAATTCGATGTTTGTTCAATCTAAGCAGGTACAATAGGTACACCACATATACATTACACATAGTAATATTCCATACAGACATACTAGTACGTTATATAATAATATAAAATGTACGGCTAAAGCCTGATGACTTGCAACCATATTCATTCTGATAGCGCTACATTACGAACTCTAGTGTCATCAGTGCCATGGATACACACATAAACAAGAACAGAAACTAAATTCTAAATTCTGAATTTAGTCTCGTCATAACTTCTACGTACCTATTATGTTGAATCTTCTAGTACGACTTTCTAGACTGTCTATTTGCTAGGTTTATTTCTCGATTTATCTTTCTGCTTCGTCTTTTACTATCAGTAATGCTTGCATGGCTGACTTTCCACCTGAGGTTTACGGTTTAAGACATTTATTTCTCATACGAATACAATTCATTTGACCTGAGAAATACAAGTTAAAATTATATA
>DWKW01002798.1:0-10626 GCA_018250115.1 Doberes anticus
AATTATGGACTTTATGGTAAAAACAATCGATTTTATGATTGAAAAAAATCGATTGACAACAAATTCATTGATAATTCTTCTCGCAAATTTTATTGGAAGCAAGAATTATCATAATATGTAGCTAATAAAGTTACACAGTTTTAGTGAAGATTGGTAGAGTCTTATGTCGAAGCTGCACCTATTTCTACCGTAAAGCAGCTGTATGAGAAACGCTGTTTCCGTTTGAAGGGTGTAGTTAGGCAGAAGACACTGGACTGGAGGCATTTCAACTTAGTCCTCAGTAGGAGCACCACATCCACATACAACCTCTACGGAACCGAAGTCCTATCGATTCCCGTCCTAGTTGAGGTTTGATGTGGATGTCCACGGGCCGCATCACTGCTGCAGTGACCACTGAACGGTAAAATAAAAACAAGTTAAGATGTTACTGGCATCTCAACCTGGATCTTTGGAGTGGAATGCCAAAAATCCTAAAGGGCTTGGTAGTGCTTTCTAGAGAAGTGGTTTCTCTGTTACCTAGGTTATCAACCAATGTTGAAATTCTCAAAGCGTGGCACGACCTGAATATCTTCGTTTTCAGTTCAGCTGAAACTGCTAACGTAAATATGCAAACAATTTGAAAGGTTCTAAGATGACAAGCGGCATCGTAAGCATTCGTTCCTTTATAATTTGCAACACTATAATTTGGATAAGTATGTTAAATATGTATTATTTGTATTATAAACGATATTCCACGGAAATAACAGGCTTGAGAAATTTTACGGTAAACTTGTACAAATACATTAACAAAAAATGCACATTAATTGCAATACAACGCATTACAGAAAAATGCATTAATAGGGTACAATTTAAATGTAATCTGATCTAATCTAATAAATTAACAAAAAAAAAGTTTTAAAAAGACACGAAACTATATGTTCTAAGTACTTTAATGGGAATAATGTTTATAATAATTGGAAACACTATATATTTAGCAACTATTGCACAAGATGCAGGCGGAGCTAGTGCAAGGTTAGCAGGTGGTTCGGCGGGGGTCAATGCAACTACGTCAATATGCATCTCCATTGCTTTAGACGATACGTGATGATATAAAAAGTACATACTTTCATTTTCTAAATGAATCTGAGTGGTTGTGTAATTAATGCACGTAATTGTTTTCAATTATAAAATATTTGTAAACAAACGTTAAATGAAATGTCGGCATATTTGTAAGTATTTTAACTTTTACAAGTTGCAACCTTTAAAAGTTACAAGAAAATAGAGAGCCGTCATTTGTATCTATTTCCTTTTTCCATAAAGGAGTTTTCTTTCCTTCTTAATTCTTAAGCCTTATAGTAGAAGAACCTCATGTCCAGAGATCAAAACGTCGGCGTTGCGGCTCCACCTTTTTCTGTATATGTTTTTAGGTTCAAATAATATGGCTTGGCAGACTTCATTTTAGAAAGTACTGTGAGAAAAAAAATGCAGTACATTATCTTCATTAAAACCATTAAAAATGTATAATACTTGACGTCAAAGCAATGGAAATGATACCATAAAGTCATCGAACCTTCTTTGTCCACCCTTTATGGCCGCTATAATTTAGCTCGAAGCGTTTATATTTAAACAATAAACAAAAAAAAAACAAAATTCATTATGCCGTCCTTAAATATGTAGAGCAAGACTTTTCCCAAGTTTATCTTATAATTCATCCTTATCATTCGATATATTTATGTTATCACAGGAGATTATTTTTATAATCATATATATATGTATAGCTATAGCCAGTGTGAGCATTACTGTGTTTCGGTTAGAAGGCTAGGCAGAATGCACTGGACAGGTGGTACTCTAACTTAGCCCTCGTGATTAGAAACGCTTGCACATATGATCTCAGGTATAACTTCGATCCTAGGTATGGTTGGATGAGCTGCAATGACCACGAAACATCAGGTGGTCCGTCTGTTCGTCTGCTATTTTGTTGGAATTCTTAATTCAAAACTAAAACAATGAATTCAAAAATTACTGCCGATTGCTTTAAAACGAAGTAGTGGACAAATTCAACATATCCAAACAATAAATAATAAGTTCATTCATAAGACCAATGACGCATCGTGTTATTCATTCATTTAGCAACATTGTTATTCTGTGGTAGTTAGTAACGCAACTAAACTCCTTCCCGCCAATACTGCTTTAGCCACAGATGACATACAACGACGGACAGAGGTGAAAATTAAAACAACACTAGGCCATTCTATGAGTACTTCCTACGAAGTAATAATCACAGAACAAGGTTTTTTTATAAACATGATGGTTATCAAATATTTAGCAGGTTTACCCCGTGTGAGTAACTATGAGTCATACGTCCGACGTACGTATGTGTGACTCAACTTTGCGCTTGTACTAAATAACCACAGATATTTTGATAGAAAAGAACTGATTGAGTTTGTACACTTTGATAACAAGAAGTATTGATTTACGTAATAACGAGTATATTATGATATTTTTATACGTGTTTGTCACAAGTGAATGTTTTTGATATCAATAAAATTTACAATGCACGAAATCAGTAAGTACTTGTATGACATGATTACTGTTGATAAATATAATAACTTTTAATCATATTGAAAAATAATTATGTACTTAATTTTGTTAAATTATATCTCACAAAGCAAGATTAGGAGGTACACATAAAGTCGTGGGTTGTATTTTTTTTGGGTTTGATGATGGTACAGTTTTATGTTGATGTTGGTATGGTCTTATATCGGCTCGCCTGCAGCGTCACCACCGCTCTCTTCCTATTTCTTCAGCAAAGCTGCAGTGTGAGAATTGCTGTGTTTCGTTTTGAAGAGTTTGGTTAGGCAGAAGACACTGATTCCAACTTAGTCCTCAGGAGTAACTATGCATCCATAAACGACCTCAGATAAGATTTCAATCCTAGTTGAGGTAGATGTACATGGGCTCCAGTGACCATCAGATGGCATGCTCGTTCCCCATTCCGTTGAAAAAAATTAAACTTTTGTACCTATTTTTTCATTGGTCATCAACGTTGGTATAATATACTTTAATACAGTTGGTACAAATGTACGTGAAAAACTAAATAAACCGAAGAGATAAAAACTAATATTATTTCCTAGGAATACCTTAAAATTTGGCACGATAGGGAAAAAGTATTACACTTATTTGCAACAGTGACTATCACGAAATTTCTCAATACAATTTGTCATCAACGTTTGTACGAGATACAGTACTGCATGAGTAGAGTAACAGATTACAGAGAATTGATAAAATCAGAGGTTATCAAAGTTACTGTCTGTTGCGTATAGCGATGCAGTTGTTCTTAATCGCGTCAGCTACATTACGAAATATGCTTTAGTTTTTCCTGTAAAGTAAGTTTCTATAATAAATATTAGGAAGCTTTACTATTTCTTCTGTAAAGCAGAAATCTGAACGCTGCTGTGATTTGGTTTGATTAGTGTGTTTACGCAGATAAGCCACAGAAGCACCAATGTATCCATAATATTCTAATAAGACAAACTTTTATTTAGCACCCAATTGCATATACTTGCTTTTCTACATAAGAAACTGTTTCACGTCCTCTGTTACCAGGGAACTGGACCCAATAGTTATGTCCTACGACTGGGTAATGGACTATAAAAATTGTACCGCCTTTGTACCGACTTAATAATGACAAAAATAAGCTCGTTTATTTTGCTTTTACAATGGGATCGTACAAGTAGTAAAAACAATAATATCATGATCAACCCAATATCGTCTCGCTACTGGGCACCGGTTTCCTTTCGGAAATAACAAGATTTAGGCCATAGTCCACCACGCAGGCAAACTACGGATCGGCAGATTTCACAAGCCTTTGAACATTATGGAGGACTCTCAGGAATTAATTTTTATAATAGGCTTAAAATTCATGCGTGTACATATGAATTTTAAGGTGTGCGAGGATGTGGTGGTTTGTGTGTTGTGTGTGTTTTTTTGCATAAATACCTGAAAAAATATGTATAAGTCGGGATTTTGTCAGTCAAAAACCTTTTTTCCCAGGTACAAACCATTCCGAGCTATTTAAACAACTGTATTAATTTGAAAGCAAAGTTAACGTTCAGATCGTCTTATACGCTTTTCTGCCTTCAAGGAGATAAGGAAGTTGGATACATTATTGGAAAAACTTTTTTACATTAGAGAAGCAAACGAGCATGCAAGTCACCTGGTGTTAAATGGTCACTGCAGGCCATGGACAACCACATCCAGTCTCAAAGAAAACCGAATTATTTTTTAAGGTTGTACGTGGTTGCGTTGGTACCCCTGAGGATTATATTGGAACGCCACTTGTCTGGTATAATCTGTCTAATCATACCCTTCAAACAGCCACCCAGGATTGCAGCATTGCTGCTATGCGGCAGAAATAAACATCACGGTGGTTCAGTCGCAGGCGAACCTTCTCCATAAAACTTTACCACCATCAAAATTCAATTATCATTGCTCTACTGTAAAAATGGACGCGGCAGTTGTTTAGATCCTAAAATATTGAATAACGTGTTTACGCCATCGACATGTTAATTTAAGCGGAAATGAAAGAAAAAGACAATAATTCATTGATTGTAATATATACCACATTATAACCCGACGAGAGATTGAAACATGCATGAGAAAACTTTATTTATATCCGAAAACCACACGTGTACCGACGTTTTCGGTTAAAAAACGTTTAAAACCACATTGGTACTATCGTGTTTCACTGGTTCAACCTAATAGCTTAATTTTTACGTTAACTGCTATTCAAAATTAAACTGTCTCACAATGTGTTAAGAATGGAATTTCTTTGAGGTAAAGTAGGTGGCCTTAATTTTATCGTGTAACTAAATGTGACGTTTTGTAAAAAATCTCGTATAAGGTTACTGTGGGTTTGCTTTATGTCCGTTATCTCGAATGATGTCTTTTTTGTAGGGTGACATTTCCTATTAAATCTTTTGACTTCACAGAGGTTGAATATACTCTAATTTATTTGAGTACGACAATTATTATGTGAAAAGATACAATAAGATGTATTTGATGGTGGTAGAGTAGAGTAGATGGTCGAAAGCGGCGGCACCACCGCTCACCTATTTCTGCCGTAGAGCCGCAGTGTGAAAACTGCTGCGGTTCGGTTTCAAAGGTGTGGTTAGGCAGAATATACTGGGACAGGAGGCATTTCAAATAAGACCTCAGTAGTAGGAACGCATCCACTTACGACTTCAAATAGGACTTCGGAGCTATTTGAGGTTGGATGTGGATGTCGTTTGCTAATACTTTACAAAAAAAAGAATACATCATAATCATTGCTGAGCTCGAGTTTCCTCTCAGAGTTGCCCAGATTTGTGAGCTTCATGTGTCTTTGAAAACATATATGTATGTAGTTAGTTTACAGGCTTTAAGCTTTCTTCGGTATGTTTTGTTTCTCTTGTCCTATTCATCATCATCAACCCATTATTGTCCTATTGCTGGGCATGGGTTTTCTTTCAGCGGTAGCTTAGGCCACAGTCCACAACGCGGGCTAAATGCGAATGGGAAATGTCACGTGCCTTTGAAAATATTATAACTCCTAATATAATAATAATTTTGATATCGGTGGGTTTGGTAAACAGTCTGTCTCGTTGGTTATCATCGGCCTCTAGACCAGTTAAAAAAAACAAATTTGACTACCGTATCTTTACTAATATACTAAGAAATATCAGGGACGCTTTCAGATTATTAATATTTACAAAACATAATAAATCATGGCTAATGTGAGTAACAGCAAAAAAAATTATAGATCCAATTGTAATTACATACATCGAAAATAAAGATCTATATTCATATAGATATTATTTGTCTCACATAAAATAAAAAGCCAATTTCTACAATATTTTTGATATCCTGTTATTTTTCAAGTCCATTTCTGTTCGAAGAAGCAAGAGTATCTTATCTGAGATCCAAATTATATTAGCCTTGGCTATAGGACACCACATACCATCGTAACAAAATAAAGCCAACCGTCCACCGATAGAAACGATATCTTTATCGTTCATTTGATGATAAACATCAAAACTGGTTTCTTGTAAAAAAATCCTGAAGATTTGAAGGCGTACCGGATACTCTTAATACTCTTGTCACGAACATAATTTGTTAGTGATTGATTACTATCGGCTTTTCGAGTAATGCATTCAGTGGTGGGATTTCTTTAATTCTTTGCAGTTCTTTACAGCATTTATTTATTATCTCTACTTCAGTAGGCAACCGGCTTTAACCCTGAGATAATCGAAGCCACATGCTTCTGTGAAGTATTTATACAAAAATGAATGCGCGGTATCAGATGTCTTGAAGTTAAATTTAACTTGTGGATACATTAAAGAATAGGCAATGACGTTTAAATTTTATATAGCACTCTACAACAGTCTTAAAATGTTTTTACTATAGGTAATTATAGTTAAGTATAAATAATACCTACATGAAATACAAATCTGGCCATTTGACGCTGTGGCGGTTCCACCGCTATAGTTATTTCTGCTGTAAAGCAGCAGTGCTCGTTCTGTCCTTTTTCGGTTCGAAGGGTGTAATTAAGCACCTACTGGGCTATCCCTTACTGGACTCACTAGGCTATCTATTCATGTGTAAAAAGTAAAATAAATACGCTAAACAAGTCACATTCGCCTCGAAATTTCAACTACCACATTAATATGACGATGAAAACTTAAATGCTATTATACCCATTAGCAACACCATTAAAATCGGTCTATCGTGAGAAATAGGAATTATTATGGAAATCGCCACATAAATACTTACAGTTGATTAATAACCATAATAACTTTGAGGCCGAGTCCGTTTCTATATGCAAATGGTTTAAATATTTTAAACAAGTCTGTTACCTCGAGGCTGTATTTGAACATCTTTATTTCTTGCAATTATAATCGCTCTATTACTGGATATACACATTTTAAAAACTTATTTTTTCCGTTAAGCTTTCCAGTCTGGCAGTCTGCTTGAATGCAATGTTTTTTATGTTCCATTGCTGGGCACAGGTTCCTCCCAATAACTGCAGGAAATCTGGAATTATTCCACCGTGCTGCTCCAATTTGGATTCTTTAATGTCTTAATTACGTCATGAAATTCAGCTGTAGCAATGAGTGGTTGCACTTGTTTAATTTGTCTGTATTTTTCTTACCTTCCTCCTTGTGGTGGTGGTCGTATCTAAAGCTCTGCCGCGCCTATTTCAGTCGTAAAGTAGTAATGCTTGAATTGTGTATCCGATATATATTACTTAATTTAAGGCGTGCGGTTAGGCAGACTACATTGAGAAATGAGGCCTTCCGACTGAGTTCTAATGAGCAGCGTACGAGTGTCTAAGAGCAGCGTAAGAATACCTACATACGACCTTAGATAGGAATTTGGTGAAATCGTGTTATTGATTTAGAAAACATATTTACACGAATAACAATATCAATGTTTTCGTACGTTTGATAAGATAACGACACTGAAGAATGTTTATTAAAACGAAAAGTACTTGATACCAAAGATACGCAATTTGCGTATGAATTATAAAATATCCAAAAATCCATCGACACGGTTTAGAGCAACGTTGGAGTATAATTTAGTTCATCCCGAGTTGCCATGAGACGTCAATTTACTCTTTTTGAGCATCAAACGAACATGTAGGTCTTCTGATAATAAGTGGTCTATGCAGCCCATGGATATCCTCATCCAATCCCAAATAACAGAAATCATATCTGAGGTTGTAGGCCGATTAGTTTCTACACCTGGGGACTAAATTGGAATGCCTTCTGTCGCGACAGGAAGAGGTGCTGTGGTGATGCCGCCGCAGTCGATTTCAAGATAAGACCACAACTATTAAAATTGTGTTTTTTTTCCTTTTAAATACGAGTATGTCTATTGTGAAGCCTTATGACGCTACTATGCGACCTGGTTGTACTAATTTACTGTGTTGTAATCTCA
Source organism: Doberes anticus (assembly GCA_018250115.1). Taxonomy (NCBI): domain Eukaryota; kingdom Metazoa; phylum Arthropoda; class Insecta; order Lepidoptera; family Hesperiidae; genus Doberes; species Doberes anticus. Next base: position 7,957 of record DWKW01002798.1, read on the forward strand.
CTACAACAAGGCTCAGTGGAGGCCTTTTCGAGATATTCAATACAAATTAAGAGTTTTCAAACCGTTTTTGTATGATTGCAACGTTGATACCATCATTGGACTTCATTCCGCATGTAGAGCTATTAGACTGCTCTTTAAATGGATAAAATATTTAGTTTTTAATTTTTTTTTTTACAAATATTTTTTGTTGGTTTTCCCGTTTAGAACAAGTATTCGAATTTCATTTCAGTACCTACTTCTTATTTATCTGTGAAAGTGACAAATTTACAATCATCACGCTCGATGACGAAGATGGGTATTTAAAGTGCCAGAATCATTAAATTTGTAAAATTTTTGTAGATCCAATAGAAGTAGTAAAGTAAATTTCAAAGGTCGAAGTAACTGCGAGACTTCTTTTGTCGTATTATCTACTTTATCAACACAACCGCTGTCAAGTACAACAGGTCCTTTCATTCAGGCCTGAAACCCTCTTTACTGAACTGAGTTGACTATTCAGTATTTAAGTCAGTGCCCTACCATCCTTCGTATAGGACAGTCGTTTAAATTTAGATCTACCAGTTCTAATTCAACTTAACAGAGTCTGAAGGCTGTTTTGTTTAAGACTGGCTCTACCACCGTCGAGTGGATAGTAGCGATTTGACGGTGATAGTACTATCGCGTTAATCGTTGGTAATTATTGATAAGGACTCTTTTAGAGCGCAATGTGGACTGAATATTCTAAGTGAAGTGCAATAATTTATAGTGTGAAATGTACGAACAACAGCGCCAACAATATGACCTCTTTTTAAAAACACTCGGACAACCATTAATTACGTTAATTTTCCCACGAAATTTGTCACTCGTCTCGCTTATTCATTCTGGCGGTGTACGTCGAGGGACCCGTCCAATTGTCTCCGTGAACAAATTGATGCAGATTAATAAAGTGGTCGATAAGTGACGTTTCAACCACGCTCTTATCAATAACTTCACTTGCAATTCGCCACAGTTGTATCGCGGACGCGTAATCGAACGATCGTATCGACAATTGTTACAGCCATTCGTGGTTATTACAAATATATGGTGCTGAGCAGTTCGTGTGATAGTTTATAAACATCGGTATAAGCAGTGTTCATCGGATACCGGTTGGAGATTAATGTGCGCGGGCGCATCGTATTATGGAAATAAATCGTGTGAATGAGTTTGCTTCGTTGTGTATACGATAATCTTTCTCGAAATATATCTGACTAATGTAGTCATGACGGCCGTTGGAGGTTTGTTTGCAGTTGATGTTTGCCACACTGATGGGAAACTGTAAGTAATATTTTTTTATGTTATAGGAGAATAATATAACTTGCATTAACGCTGAAGGAAAACATCGCGAAGAGTATGTCAAGAGTTCTCCATAATGTTCTCAAAGGCATGTGAATTCCGCCATTCCGCAATCTGATAGGTGAAAAAAAATTTCAAAAAGCACAAATCTTCGTTAAAATAGAGGTAAGAGGATATTGCTAAAGATTTCAGGACCTCCAGATAAAACGGTAGAATTAAGAAATATCAAATATGTCTAAATAAATATGTCAAATTATTAAATCATGTTTTCCAATAGTGTTCGTACTGATTTAATTAAAGTATCAGCATACGTACATTTTAGGTTTTTTTGGTCCTAAATATAGTATTTGATGGTGGTAGAGTCTAATGCTGAAGGCTCGCCTGCGGCGGCACCACTGTCGCACCAATTCCTGACGTTAAGCAACACAGTGAGCACTGCTGTGTAACGGCTTGAAGGGTGTAATTAGCATATATACACTGGACAAGGAGGTATTCCAGCTTAAACCTCAGAAGCACCGCTTCCGCGTACGATCTCAAATAGGACTTCGGACCTATTTGAGGTTGGATGCGGACGTCTATGGGTTGTAGTGACCACTTATCAGGTTGCCTGCATACTCGTTTACTACTCCTTTATAATGAAAAAAATAATAATATGTAGCTCATGTTTCATTCGAGCCGCTGTACCATGTTTGATAAATATTCATGTCTTTTTGTTTGGTGGTAAAACGTCTTTTCCTTGACATTGAAAATCTATAGTCATGTCTACGTACGCAGTACGTAGTTATTTATTTGTAATATTAGTCATCGTTAGTCTTAATACAATAGTCAACAAGTATTTATGTTGTGCTAATACGATTGGTTTATATAACACTACGTTAAAGTACTATGCATATAATAGCTACGGTAAATATAATAAATGTAGTTCATTATATATTATCATCATCGACCCATTATTGTCTTAATACTGGGCACGGGTCTCATCTCGGAGATGTCGCAACTTAGGCCATGGCCCACCACGCTGGCCAAGTGCGGATTGGCGGCCTTGATATACTTTTGAGAATATAATGGAGAACTCTTAGGCATGTAAGTTTTCTCATGATGATTTCCTTCACAGTTATAGCAAGTATTTAATAATTAAAAATCATTACTAAAAATTCGAGTTGCGTGCTGAGATTCAAACCCCGACCCACCGAAACGGGAAGTCAAGATTCTTAAACACTTAGCTATGGTCCGCATACGATACCACAGTTTAGGTATCCATTTTGCAGACTTTTGTTGACTTTTTCGCTATTATACCTAAGAGTAAAGTTACTTTTACGAATCTTACTATATAAATTTTAAACACTTAATGATAAACTACAA
>DWKW01002799.1:0-10625 GCA_018250115.1 Doberes anticus
GTTTCTGTGTGTGTCCATGGCACCCACGACACAGGTTAATTCCTACTGTGGGGCTATGAGTGTGAGACGTTAAAAAAGTTTTAAAAAATTCGATGAATTATTTGATAAGCGATAGGTTGACGGACCTCCCGCTCACGTGGGTTTTGGGTTCAAATCCCAATACGTACTTAAAATTTTTCGAAGTTATGCGCTTATTAGATACTAATTATCACTTGTTTTGCGGTGAAAAGAAAAACGTCTTGAGGAAGTCTTCATATTTAAAAGTTCTCCATGAACATATCTTTGGCATGTGAAGTCCACCAATCCTCACTTAAGCTATCGTTGTACATCGTGGTGATCTGTATATTTATATCCACATGAGTGCGGTTAATAGCTATTTAACTGACGTTTATTTTCAAGGCAAGGTCAATAGTGTTTTTTGTCACTTATTTATCAAATATAATTCCTAATTATTAAACATCACTAGTACTAAATAATCATAATTTGTTATCTAGTATTTTTGAAAATGATCAAAAGTTAGCTTTTTTTTCTTCAATTCTTCAGTTACCTCAAAAAATTCGAGACGTGTAATCATTATTTTTTTGTCCTATCGACCTTTTTCTTACCTATACCGTTTTCTTCATATTAAAGTTCCACACTAATCAAATTATAACTAAGAAATCGACTTGCTGGATCAATTTCTGAACACTCAAGAAACTCTCAAGAATTTTGCATACTTTTACATACATTCAAAGGGCTCAAGTCCACAGTTATCGCAGTACTCCCCAGCACTGTCCACTTGATTTCATTTTTCATTCTTAAGCCGTTTTGTTTCGCTGACAGCGGCCGGTAGTGTATTGAAAGAGTTTGTTTTTGCCGACCCTCCTCAAATCCTCAATCAGTTGTATGGGACTTGATGCCGGATCCGAACATCATTAACTTGAATTAGAACGGTGCGAATCTGTATAGAACAAGATTGGAGTTGTGATAAATTGACTTGACCTCATTTTTGTGTTCAGAAGAATTTGAAATGAAATGTTTTGCCTTGAGTTTTAAAAATTTATTTTTCTTTTCCTAAAGCTTGTATAGAATCCTTCGTTTAGAATTCTGGTAACTAAGCTTTACGGAAAGGTTAAAAAGAAAAAAGAGTAATATTAATTAATAAGGAAAGATGAATAATTCATATGGCAGCTCCATACGATAAGGCAGATTACAAAAAAATATATGACGAAAAGAAAACATTATAAACGACATATCGTTAGATTTGTTTTTGACCGAAATTGCATTATTGGTGATTTTTTAATTTAGGGTCACTGCCATTCTGGAATTATGCCACTTTCAATCCGAACCTCATATGTACTTAAAGTAAAAAAATTGTATTTTAAAAACAACCAGTGATACTAATATTCTTTTAAATTCAAACGTGCGACCGCCCTGAATAAATGGTATTTCATACTCAAACTAAATGCTCAAACCTTTCGTAGTTCTATTGACATATTGCATACGGGGTGTATGCAATACGGGGCAATATAAATCCTGCAGGACCGATCTTACTCCTATCTAAGACCTCACGAATATCTGCATATTATTTTGCTATTTTATTTTATTGCACAAGCAAAGCTAACATTAATAACTAATACATCTGTCTATTCATAATGATGAGCACAGATTAAGTGTAGCCAAAATTACAGGCGCTATGCTTAATTTATAGCCATCACTTATAAAATAACAAAAATGCCATTGATTAACGCCAACACGAATCATGAGCCATCTAAACATGCACACGCGCATACACACACGCATACACACATACAATCACTCACACACGCACGCACACATATACACAACCACGCACACGTGCACATTCACACACATTTTTGTTATTGTAATCTAAATTGTAGTTATAGTTGTAGCTATAGATTTTTTTGTTTCTTTTGTTTTTTAGTTGTCAGCCTTAATTTATCTTAATTTAGAGAGTATTATGTTTGTACAACGGGAAGGTGGTCATCCACAACACACCCTGTGTTGTGGGACCATCCTAGTGTGGGACCAATGCTCTTGTTTTATGTTTACCTATTCTTTCTGTAACCTGAATAAATTTTTATTATATTATTAAAAAAACAAAACTCAAAATCGCACCGTCAAAATTGCATAAGGTACATAAACGCTAAGACAGTACATTCTAACCGCAATCTGCAAACCAGAATACAGCTTCACCTCAGAAGGTAGATAGTGGTAGTGAATAAGATGGTAGAGTCTTATATCAAATGCTCGCCTGCGGCGGTACCGCCGCGGCTATTTCTGCCGTAAAGCAGCAGTGTGAAAACTACTGCGTTTCAGTTTGACGGGTGTGGTTAGACACGAGACACCCGATAAAAGGCATTCCTACTTAGTACTCATGAATAGCAACGCATCCACAAACGACCTCAAACAAGACTTTAGTCCCAGTTGACGTTTGATGTGGATGTCCATAGGCTGCAGTGACTACTTAACATCAGGTGGCCTTCATGCCCGTTTGCTATTCTATTAATATATATAAAATAAAAAAGAGATAGATATAACCGTGGTGCCGCCGCAGGTGTGCCTTGAGCATGAGACTGTAGACCTCACGAGAACTTCCCCATTATCTTGTTCCAATCCACTATCACGCTACGGCGCACCCATAAACCCTCAATCAAAGATATAACTTCCGTAAACCAAAACTCCATCACACTAATATGCCACTACATCTTCTGACCAATACAAATGAACCAAATGGGTGAAATTTGTCTGTCTGTATCTCAATCACGAATGCTATGAGATCCATTTCTCATAACAATAGCAGGAACTTATGAACCGTAATGTGTTGTGATAAAGCTGGTTTTCGAATGGAAAGCAGAATAGTAAAAGTTCAAATTAAGGATCTTTGTATTTGGATGTATTGTAGATAACGTTGTAGGTAACGTCAGTCGGAAATACTGAGTTAACTTTATTTTCAATTATATGATATAATGTAGGATTGTACGTCGGAACAAATTAATGGCAAGAAAGAAATCTTTTATTAGAATTTTAATTTGTTTTCAATTAAGATTTTTTTTTTTTTAATTTATACTAAACTATGACTGCGGTTTACCTTTTGTGCAAGTTTTTTTTTTCGTAAAGCAGCAGTGAGGGAACTGCTGCGTTGCGGTTTGAAGGGTGTGGTTAGGCAGAAGACATCGGACAAGAGGCATTCCAACTTAGTCCTCATAAATAGCAACGCATCCACATACGATCTCAGATAGGACTTTCATCCCATTTGGGGTTTGATGTGGATGTTCATGGGCTGCAGTGAACACTTAACATCACGTGGCCTGCATGCTCGATTGCTGTTCTATTAACATAAAAAAAAATCAAACGTTATCAGCATATTGCAAGGGCCCCCATACTGGGTTGACAGACCTGTGTTACAGAGTACCTTGTTCATCCACCAAGGCATAAAACAAAAATTTGAAATGTACCTATATACTGCAGCGTAATTGCATGACAAAAATGTTCGGGTAAGTGTACATAAATAAGGTACAATGTGTATTGAGAGTGTGTGTGTGTTAGAAGTTATAGAGTCGTTAAAGCTTTAAGTCGTAAGACTTACTTACGACTTATAGTTTTTATGACATTATAACACTCTTGGGATTGAGATATAATTATCGTGGATTTAAAATCATTTTACTACACCATTATATTGCAAAATATTAAGAAGCCTTGCTTCCAATTTGCAGTTTGGTGTCCCCTAAATATTGTGACATATTTTAATTATAACACGATAGCTAATTTAATTTAAAAAGTAAGCCGCTTACAAATGCGGTGTAACTTTGAATTATGGAATAGGGTTGGGGCGAAATTTGTCGATTAATTTGGTAGAACTACTATATCGTACAAATGAGTGGTAATGAATCTCGACCATGAATCCCGGCACGCACCTTTATTTCTCGAAATATTATTCATTCTTAAACTTCAGAAATTATGTGGAATATGGAATAATATTATCGACGATGGAATACAACGTGAGAAAACGTCTATGCGTGAAAGTTCTCCATAAAGTTCTCAAAGGCATGTGAAGTCCGCCAGTGGCCTGGCTAGCGCGGTGGACTAAGGGGTACAATCTTAGTCATTTTACTTTGGTACAGTATCTACATATAGTTTGTAGACTAGAGGACACGGGGAATATTTCTGTTAGTCTTCAAAACGCTCAAAAATATGTAGTGTACTGTCAGAATTACTTAGTTTGGCTCCAGATTATAACAAACTATCATTTTCTAAATTGAAATGCTTGCTTGCTTGCTTGCGTTGTAATACCAGCGTGAAACACTCCATACTGAATTGTTTATTAGAATACTACAATTTGTATATGTAGTCGCTTTACTACAAGGTGATACTTATCGATAGACCAAAACATCGATAGCACGACAGAGCATCCCATCCCTAGCACCACCAAAACGGTGACAGCAGCAATTAACAGCCGCTAATCCCACCGCGACAGGTTTCTTATTAACGCCATTTGTCAACTTCGCGGATTAGAGTATCAGTACCATCTCAATTTGTTGGGGGAGTTTGGGGGTGACTTCTAAAGTTTAATTTGGAGATATTAATGAGGGAGCTGATTAGGCTAATGAACAACGAGATTTTTGATCTGTTGCTATGTTTAACACCCATAGTATGTTTACTTATAGATCTTGGTTCAAATTAGTATTTTATTTATTTATTTACTGAACCTAAGCAAATAGGTAGGCGGACCACCTGATGATAAGTGGTCACAGATGCCGTGCTGTCCTGACAACCAGAAGGGTGGTCAATGCGTTGATAGTAAGGAGAGCTCTTTTAGCGCCTTTTTTGAAGAACCCCATGTCATAACGGAGAATAAAGTGAAGGAGAGAAGAAAAGAAGGAGAAGTATAGGCAACGTATCCTACATAGGACTTCTGTCTTCTGCTTTCTTCTTTGAACCGAAACATAGCAGTGGCTACCCTGCTGCTTTACGGCAGAAATAGATGCTGCGGTGGTGCCACCGCAGGGGAGCCTTTGACATAAGACTCTTCCATCATCAAATACCTACAATAATACCTAGTAAGTTAGAAAAATCAGAGCCGCCTACTGAGATTCGAACCTCGACCCACGGGATTGGGATCCGGGATTGTTAACTGCTACGTCCAGATGTGATTATTCTATCACTATTCAGGCGTTATGCGTGCTACACTACGGTTTCGTCTCAGCCATACATTGTCCGCCAGGGGGCGCTGAGATTTAAACACCCCGTTTAATCCCGAGTATTTAGCGAGATTGGAATATTACTTTGCATACGGGATTTAATTAAGACTAGCTATAATTAATATCTCTAACCTACGAGCTTAGTGTTTTGGAAAGTCGGATTAAGTATGCTTCGCATAGAAGAAAATAGACATTAATTTGTCGTATTTATTGTATTAAAGAGGTTTACATATAAATAAACAACGCTCATACTAATAGGTACATACTGGGATTCCTTCGTGAATGCCATGGACGACGACGAGAAAAAGATATATATTTTTTTTCATTTGAACTTCTACTGCGCTGGAAACGAACACAGAACCCGCTAAATTCCAGACCGAGGATTTTGACCTTTGTATCACACAGATTGTACTTAAACAATAATATTTAAGACGGTAGCACGTATGGCTAGGACAACATATATAACGTTTCAATAATAACGTTTCACACTCATAGCCCCACAGTAGGATTTAAGCTGTGTCGCGGGTGCCATGGACACACAGAAACAAACACACAAACACCCAGACCAGGTATAGAAATCTAAATTCATCATTCAAATTACTGCCCCGCTGGGAATCGAGCCCAGGACCCTCCGAACGGCAGTCCGCACGTTGACCACGACGCCATACGGGTCGTCATATATTAATAGTATTCAAAATCATACAACATAAAATGTGGATAAGAAAATAAGCCAGAGCTATTATTTATATTATACGTTATTAAGCTTTTCGTATTAACAGAGATTCGTATTAAGATAGTACTAGACAGATTTTAGTAGGTGTTAGAAGTTAGAACTAAGTTCGTCCGGGGAGGTGCCACCGCCTTACCCAATTCTGCCGTGAAGCAATATAATTAAGATATTTTGTGTTTCGCTTTTAAAGGTGTGAATACCGGGATAAAAATTTTTCAAGCGACCATTCTAGTCATCAGGTGTAGCAACGCATCCGTGGATGTCTACTCAGTCAGTTGCTACTTTTATAACATAAAATAAATTTGGCGGACTTTTCTTCCGCACTTGACCATCGTGGTGGACTATGGCCTAAAACCCTCTTACGTCTGAGAGGAGACCTGTGCCCGGCAGAGAGACAATAACGGGTTGATGATGATGATTAAAATTTACTGTTCCCCACTACCAAACAAAACCGCCCGATAAACCGGTTTAATCAGGACAAAATATGCCCAAAATATATCATGGCACCGACCAAAAGGTTATATTCACTATTAACTCCTGGACACTATCTCAAGTAGCATTCAATCATTTTGTATGAAAGACATAAAAAACAATCCTGTGCAATAAACTCTATTTCAATAGACATAAGGTTTAATTTAATTTTTACTCATATTGCACAAATAAAAGGATGGCGAAACATAATGAAATATTTTAAATCTTATGCCTATAGATTTTAGGATGAATTTCAATTGCGTAATGAATTTGGAACGCGTTGACAAACGTAATAAGAGTGTACAATCAGTTATAAATGTCTATCATTAATATCTGTACTTTATTCCTATACAGTTGATCGCTGTTGATGAGGAGATATAATCCTATACAATTGCAAACACCCTATATGTTTGCAGTAGGTATGTGAAGTTTGAAGTATCTACCTAATTCAGCGATTACGAACGGCTAAGTATTAGGTGGGGTAAGTGTTCGGAATATATTATGTATCAGCGCTACTTACATCCAAAGTTTGATAGGCTTTGCCACCTTTAAAACTCATGTTATATTAATGTAACAGGAAACGTACGTACAGGAAACCTAATGTTAAGTACTGCAGCCCATAGATATCCACACCAAACCTCAACTAGGACGGAAGTCTCATCTGATGTCGTATGTGGATGCTATGCTACTCCTGAGGACTAAGTTGGAAGGCCTCCTGACCCGTGTCTACTGTACTGTACTGTACTGTTTAACTAGACCCATCGAACCGAAACATAGCAGCTCTCACACTGCTTCTTCACTGTAGATATAAGTGTGGCGATGGTACCGCTGCCTTTGACTCTACCACCATCAAATTTACATACTTATATTCTTATTATCCAATGTGACTATCAAACTTGCATCTGAAGACTATAGCTGTAAAGGAATGTAGACATCCTCCGTAAAAACCACATGCCTACTTATATATTTATCTATTATGTTAAATAACGTATTTGGACAGAGCAGCGAGAAAGCTTACATGCCTACGAGTTCTCCATAACATTCTTAAAAGCAAGCACTTGACCAGCGTGGTGGAGAACCGAGCGCAGCAGTGGCACAATAATGGGTTGCTGATAATGATGACAGTGAAATCAATATTAATACGTCCAATTATCGTATCATAGTAACATAGACAAAAGCTTTGTTATATATGCAACACTATATAAGTAACATTATATATGAACGAGCGCCTGATAATATGAAATAGCCAACCAACGCCGAGTTAAAATCACTCTTGAATCTGTAACGGTTGATCATGTATGTCTTGATGTCCTACTTAAGGTCCTTGATGACCTACCTGCCTAATGTTACTATCCATCAACTATTAGAAGTCATTTAATATAATTCAATAAAAAATAATCGCATTTCAAATTTTCTTATTGGCGTACAATTTAATGCAATTTCTCTATTTCTCTCTACTCAATTCTCTTCAGAAATATCGACCATAGCTTTAGGCCTTTCAAATCGGCCATATTTCATTGTTCCGATCCGTATCTGGCAACACTACTATTGTGCGCCCGTAGAATAGGACATTTCATTAACAATCACGCTTCAGATAGCATTTCTAACCCTTGTTAATGCATCTGATATTAAGATACGGCTAATCCGCCATAACTTAGGATAACCGTTGGACTGGCTGACCATTGTCCGCCGTTTAATTTAAAGAGAGCATGCCCCATAAATTGATTGCGCTACTCACAACGAACCGACACGAGTATCAAAAATGTTTTACGTACATTGCTAATTTTGTAGAAAAGTAATAATCTTATGTTTTAGCAATAGCCGCAATGGAAAGCGTTCGTCTAACAATATTGCTGTTTGAATGCGGTTGAAATTTTCATAATACACCTCGAAGCTACTCGTAATGATTTCACTAACATCCCTGCAAATTTAAATTTGCAGTCAAATCATTTCAATATAGATCTAAGTGGAATACCAATACGCGTCAAAGTTGTTTGGCTTATGTTTCGTTAACAAGAATTTAATTTTGTTTTCGAGTGTCGTAAGATTTTATGCGTGACTCTCTTTATGCAAAGCGTTCCTAAGGGTGGTGTTTTTGGTTTTTGGTAACTATTGAAAGCTCCGCGTCCTCGCTTCCTTATTGGTCTATAAAGGGATTAGCGTAACAGTAACAGTGTTGTCCGTTTGACGCGAGATTGCGGTGCCATTGTAAATTTGACGGACGGACGAAACGTTATTGTTGTTATGATTACGAGTTTGATATAGCGTAATAGTCGTAACGGGTCCCCTGTCGGATCATGTCGTCGTAAGTCGTCAAGATGGGTCTTTGGCCGGTGGCTCAATTATGTGCTTATACAACTCCAGGAGCGTGATAGTGAGGAGAGAGGAGTAAACGTAAGGAGAGCGATAACCAAATCTGGGAGAATCTACTTTCTGAAACACAGAAAAAATTAAAGCAGGAGACAGGGATTCCATGAGATTTATATTGCTGCCGTAAAGCAGGAATGCGAGAACTGATGTGCTTCGGTTTGAAGGGTATAGTTAGGTAGAATACACTGAAGATGAGGCATTCCAACTTAAATAAATGAATAAATAACGTTTCACACTCATAGCCCCACAGTAAGATTTAACCTGTGTCGTGGGTGCCATGGAAATACACAGATGCAAGCACACACACACACCCAGACCAGGTACATAAATCTAAATTCATCTTTCAAATTTCTGCTCCGCTGGGAATCGAACCCAGGAATGTGTTAAATATGCAGCATAATACAATTTAAAAAAAACTGTTCAATAAAAATGGCATATTTAACAACAGAGGAGACAAATTTCTATGCTCTGCGCTTTGACATTTCGAATTGTTAAGAGTAATCAATTTTCATTAAAACCGTGTATGAATAATGAATCATTAGGGGCATAGTTAGAAAAATCGTATTAATTAAGGATATTAATGACAAGAGACGTGGGCAGCGACGCGTGAACTAGGGGCAGGAGGCGTAAGGGTTTTGTCACACAGTCTTGGGTTTTAAATTATTTCGAAAGGGCGTTCAGCTAACGCATATTAATTCCTATTCATACATTATGATGGTGGTAGAGTCTTACGACTGCAGAAGACACCGGACTGGTGGCATTCTAACTAAGACCTCAAGTTTAGCAACGCATCCACACGCAACCTGGGATAGGACTTCCGTCCTATTTGACGTTGGATTTGGATGTCCATGGGCCGCAGTGACCAGTTAACATCATGTGGCCTGTATGTTCGTTTGCTACTCTTTTACACTAAAAAAAAATTTTCATCTACCCATTATTGTCCCACTGCTGGGCACGGGTCTTGTTTCAGAGATGAGAGAGTTTAGGCCGTAGTCCACCACGCTGGCCAAATGCTTTGAGAACGTTATGGAGAACTCTCAGGCGTGCAGGTTTCCTCACGATGTTTTCCTTCACCGTTAATGCGAGTGGTAATTAATCCATAATACGCACATAATTTCTAAGATTTAGAAAACAGAATAATTCGAGAAATAAAGGTGCGTGCCAGGATTTGAACCTCGGCCCTCCATAGCGGAGTCGAGATGCTTAACCGCTAGGCTATCATTCACATACGACCTTTACGCAACCATTTATTCCTACTTACTCTTAGAAAATTGCCACGAGGTCGTTTACAGAAATCAAATTTACAAATAACATTAAAGATATTTACAGATTTTCAGAAAAGTCTGAAATGTATAAAAATTAAGACAGTTTTACATATCTAACTAACTCATATAGACTATTTAAAGGTCTCAGTATACGAAAACGTTTTTTTAGAATATTTTACTTATCTGTTTGTATATTCCTAAACAGTTCCTTTAAGATTCGTGACACATAGCCTATCTATATAGGTACATTTATCAAAATTTAATGTTCGTTTGTTCAAAATCGCAAATCTCCTGAAGTTATTTACCGTTCGTTTTGAAAATTTAACGCAACGTTTATTTCTTATATAAAAAACGTTTTTGAAGTGAAACTTCTTTAAAGACGTATAGGAGAAACTTTATAGCAATGTTAAAAAAAATCGTCACACTTTTCTGTTACGCTCGAAAGTCACGTGCCCTGATGTTTATGAAAATTTCGTAACGACTTTAAATAAATATAGTATAAAAATACTAAAAAAACACGCTTTTAAATAATATCGAACTAAAAAGTTAAAATAATTTTCAAAATAAGTTTAAAACAATAATGAACGA
>DWKW01002800.1:0-10624 GCA_018250115.1 Doberes anticus
CACGCTGGCCAAGTGCGGATTGGCAGACTTCACATGCCTTTGAGAACGTTATGGAGAACTCTCAGGCATACAGGTTTCCTCACGATGTTTTCGTTCACCGTTAAAGCGAGTGATAATTAATTAATAATTCGCACATAATTTCGAAAACTTTCAAAAGAATTTTCGAGTAATAGAGGTGCGTGCGTGGGTTTGAACCTCGCTTGCTTCACCACTAGGCTATCACTCACTTTAACACTTTTCTTTAATTTTTAATACTCAAACTAATTTACATATCTGTGATTGAATACTGCAATTACTTCCACAGGGACAATATGTTGGTGATACATTTTTACTTTGAGGAAAATGCATTCATGAGATTAACAAAAGGTGAAATATTTGGACTTACAGAATTTCTTTGTAAGTATTAGTTGTTCTTTATTGCTCACACTTAAAAATATACCCATAAGCGTAGCAAACAATCAATAAAATCAATAACATTTAACAGTCAAATCCCCCATTAGGATTCCGTGACATGATTACCATGGACACACACAGAAACAACCACACACAACACAGACAAGGTCTCGCCGGTAAGTCTCAAAGGTAATCCCTCACCAAGGGGTAGTTTATCGGTATCGTGGTAAAAGTTATACATCGGAATTCACAGTTTTGGTTTCTTCTTTAACATCCAAATTTCTTTGATGCGAACCAGATTTTTTAGGGAAAGATCGCCATATGTAGGATTGACCCACTAATACACCCAGAGCATTATACACCATCAGTGACCATCCAGAACATGCGGCAGACTCCTTGATCTTTCCTGGATCCTTGCAACTTTGCCACCCTTACCTTGTCGATTGACCTCCGGGACAAGTAACCTCGCTCCGCATATTTCCTTCGTGTGAACAGCTACCGCTGCGGCAGTCCATAATGAGGACTTTGACGTCCTCGGCGCAATAGATTGTGGCTGAATAAAGCTATCATCTTGTCCGGATTCTGGACGTCCGAATTATAAACACGTTCGAATTATGAGCAGACACACTCTGACCGGACACGACTACATATGCTATAGATGATAATGTATTTTTTATGCAGCAAACACTGGTGGGCTACTCGGCCTTTGCATGGGATTTAGTGTGATGAGTGCAGTGGAGCTGTTTTACTATCTAACCTTACGAGCTCTATGTTCTTTGAGAAAGCGACGACCAGCGCGTCCATTCCTCAAATAAATGTGAGTAGAATCTTTGATTAGGAACCTTCTTGGTCACAAGATCAGGTATTTTTTCAACTGATCTTTTTCACTATCACATATGGAACAGAGTAAGAACATACTTACTTTAAAGTATTTGTTGGAGTAATAGTATTGAAATTGAAATAAATATTTATTTAAATTTAACTTATCACAACTTTACAATTTAATTATTGTTAGGCTTATATAGTATAATATTATTAATAATTATATAATTTTACAGTCTACAAGAATTGTCACAAGCGAAGGCTTGAATACCTAAACAGATGCGTTTTCCCCCGAAGGATATAAGCTACTGTTTAGGTTTTAGCCGTAGCTTGAAACACATTTTAATAGCCTTGCCTGCTAAAGTACCTACTGAAGATGAAGAGGCAGCGCTTCCGAGCCTCCCCTTCAGCGCCTGACATGGCCGGGTAACGACTATTAAAACTCATAATGAGACAGCGAGATGGTGATAACGAATACGGTAAAAGTAATCTCAAATGTGATTCAAGCTACAGCTGAAACCTTAATCATCCACCCATTACTGTCCCACTACTGAGCACGGTCTCCTCTAAAAGCTGAGAGGGTTTAGGCCGTAGACCACCAAGCTGGCCAATTTCGGATTGGCGTACTTCATATGCCTTTGAGAACATCACCTAAAACTTAAATATCTTTTATACTCTTCGGGGGAGAAACGAAACGAAGAGACTTAAACACTGCCATAAGTTTGCACAAGATCTGTACAGTAAAAATAGAGATACAACTTTACCTAATTATCGTTAGCGCCGTTATACTCTCGGCAGGTCAAATAAAATGGTTATTATTTCTCCACTGAAACGCGAGACAACATCGAGAGTGGAATCGGTGGTTGCAGTATTAGTACAGTTTATAGCTTATTATATAATATCATCAAATAGAACAATAAAAATATCGAATCGTTTGATAATTCGATGGGGCTTTAAGCTCGACCCATCGAAGCGAGAGGTAAAGATAAGAAAAGAAAGAAAGAGGTAAACCACTAGGCATACACGCCCTAAATACTCTTATAAGAATAGATATAGAGTATTTCACGATAGGAAATATAGAAGATCATATAGAGCTTTAAATCATAACCCTCGGTTTTTTATTCATTTACATCTTCATTTTTACAAGACATTATCGCCAAAAAATCGATCCAATAATAATTTTCGTAAAGCTGGCATTTCCGTACATTTATCTGCCAGAACTAGAAACATGATTATTGCAACATGCACTTACAAATTTAACCATTCTCAGGAAATATTAGTTTTGCTGTGCAATGGAGCATTACACGATTTTCTAGAGACTGTCAGGTCTCAGATCTCAAATATTTGTACCCTGTTTAAATCTGTTATTGAAGTAATTATCAAGATTGTTGCCTAGGAGGGCCTTGTGTGGGCGGCGCGGGCGGCGCAGGTGGTGCGGGCGCGTCTGGTGGCTGCAGAGTTCGTGTACGCCGTCGCGTGTAGTGTTGCCACAGCAAGATAGCTTGGTCGTCCATAAACTTGCACACCTGTAAAAACGTTAAACTTATTTAGATAAGACTTGGTAGTTATCAACAATAAAACAAAATTGATCACAATTATATTTATAGATGATGGTGTGTGTTATTTACAACCAGGTATTATTGATTATTGTCGCACATGTGGAATTATTTCTTGGTTGAAATATTTAACTGATGCAATCTTTTTGTTAACGGTTGTGTCAAAATGCTTAAGCAATCGTTCTGTATGTAAACTTACATCACAGATTGAACAAATTTTGGATACAGATGGACAAAACTGAATTTTAAAATTTCCCCACTACAGCACTTACACCATGACCATGAACAATGCAAGTAATTTGAAATATTGACATGTTAAAAACGTTTATAATAAGTACCGAAATTATAATTTTATTATTCAACAAATTATTTGACAGTGTTGTTGAATTGAATTGAACATCCATACACACCAATACAATACAAGTTTGGGTTTGCTATACTGTACACAGTTCTACTATAGATAATAATGTATTTATTACTTATGACTCAAGTTAAAAATACTTAACAATACTCACTTGTGCTGAAACACACTCTCGTCTAAATGCCTCATGTTGCAACAGTTCTAGAAAATGCAGACACATTGGATACTTTAGGTAACGGGCATACTTAGGTTCTCTCCAGTATTGCAAATATTTCAGATAATTAACAAATGTCTGCTCTTTGAGGTAGCCTCGTTGTGCTAAAACTGTAAACAATAATAAAATTTTAATTATGGAAATTGGTATATTTCCAGGGAACATAAAAGTTATTATTATCAATAATATTTAAAAAAAACAGAATGTGGAAAGTGAAAGCAAAATAAGATACAGTAAGATAAGAGATTAATAAGACATAAAATAAAAATCCAAAAATAATTAATTTTTTTGGCCAAAACATGCATGTTTTAAGAAATACAGGAAATGTAACTATTCATTTCTTGTAACCACAACATATACAATTTCATCTACTACTAATATAGGTATTACATATATCTTTTTTTTTTGCTAAAAGTTATAACTAGCTCAGATAATAGAAAACAGAATAAATGAATATTTTAGGATGAAGAGGTAGTTATGTTCAAGGAAAGCATGTGGCCACTTGGCCCATTCCTACTGTAAAGCGGCATTGCAACACTGCTGTCAGCTTAAAAGAGGTGCTTACATAGACTACACTGGACATCCACACATAATCTTAAATAGGTCTTTTACCAACTTGAGGTTGGATAAAAAATTCCAATGACTGCAAGCACTTAACATCAAATGGCCTACATGTTTCTTTTGTTACTCTTTTTAACGAGAATAATACTTTTGTACCAAGTACAGTTAAGGGTTAATAATAGTAAATCAACCCAACTTACAGTGAATATAATTAGGATTCGCTAAGCATTGAACAAATTCTAGTTCTACTTGAAATCGTATTCTGCTCTGTTCGTCCGTCTCCGTCATAACTGAAAGCAAGAAATATTTTTTTATGGATTGTTCTAGGGACGTGAAAATTATACAAAAATTTAAGTATATACCTTTACCAGCCATCATCATGAAGTAGTTATGTTTATAAATCTAAATAAATTTTAAATTGAATCTCACTATTGTGAATAAAATTTATAGTGAATAAAGAATACAATTTTATTCGACACACCAGGATTAAACAAATAAATAAACAGCGATCAATAACTTTAAGACGCGAGCCACACTTCAATTCTATTCATTCAATTTCATTCACACAGCAGCTATAATATTTATATATCTTCATATTTATCTACAAGACTACTGAACTGACTGACTACCTACAGAGTCTGTAGTACAGACTATACATGAACGCTATACTATATAGGTGATCTGTGCAATGGATTGTTATTAAAATTGTCAAGCATAAGTCGGTATTCGTTTTAATTGCCTATACTCGGCATGAGCTACACGACCCAGAAGACGATATAACTTTAACTAATAATCCTGCTCCGTAAGATGACTCATCTTCCCAGATACTTCACATAACGTCACAGATATACAACTCGCACCGCCCTCGCCGGCGAGGGTGCTGACCCGCGTTTTATAGAACAGGTATGTGAAGTCCCGCATGAATGTTCTCTACTGTCAGTCGTAGCCCTGGAACATACACTGTGTCAATCTGAGCCGAGGTTCAAGTCTCTCAGGTTGGTCGCACTGCCCTCGCTCCTTGTTCTGGGGTTGGAGTTGCATATTTAGGCCGAGGTCTCCAGCTGGGCGCTGATTCTCACTCCTACCCCTCCCCCCATTGTATAAGTCTTATAGTGCCTTTAAGGCTATCTACAAAAAACCAGGTGAAGCTGTGAAGACTAGTAGGGCCAACAACAACCACTTGATCAATTTGCAATACGCATTTGGACAGCGTTGTGAACTTTGGCCTAAACTTGTAAATCAAAGTTCAATCGATGGTTACGATGTAAAACAACTCTAACAATCATAATACAATCAATTTACGTATTTAATTATAAAAAATAATATGAAAAGCCGAAAATCGGTTGACCCTAACGCTGAAAAACGTAAAAACTTCCTGCTAAGTATTATGTATGTTATAATCAACGATCCTTTTTTTTGCAATGTTCTGAACTTTCGGTCGCAACTTTGTCGCTACATATGACACAATAACTGCTTTCATTGTCCCAGAAACTATTATAAAAGTGCTTACTACAAAGACCTTCTTACCTACTATTTACTACTTTAATATTCAAATTTGATTTTCAATGATTTTGTATGGATTTATCCATATGCTTTTAAACTGTGAAAGTCACCTTCAAATATATTTAGTCGTTTCTGTGCGATTGGAGAACAAGACAGTAATAACAATATAATATATGGAATGTCAATAATCTCAAAGGATGTTATATTCTAAAGAAGCGATCTCTTTTTGTTAGGTGGCATGGTCTTTTGTGACACACTCATTCAAGCGTATTCAAAACCCTTAACTAAAAGTGAAACATTTGGTGTTATTTACTCTCTCGTATATAGTTTTCCAAGTCCCAACCAATTTTTTTATAAGTTACAATTTTCCGTCTTGTTCAAAAAGGGGGCGTCGCTCGTCGAGTCGGTGTTTAAAATAAAGGGAAGTACTCACAGTCGTGAGAAGATAATTATTAACAACACATATAAAAAAATATTCCACATTCCATAACTAAATTTTACATTACAATGATCCCGATATATAATACTACTCTCTCACTTTCTTCTAGCGTGTAATAGATTGAGAAATACACATGAACGTGGTCATATGTACTCTACTTTCAATGAAACAAACGTCAGTTTACGTTACGTCAATAATGAAACTAATGAGGTCAACTTCCTGTAGGTATGAAGCTTATTAAAACGAACAAAGTGGAAATTCCTGTCTTATTATAGTGAACGTGTTGTCATCATTTCCAAGTTTTTTTTTTATATTCCTTCACAGTTAACAGTGATCGTTGTTTTCATATAAGTCTAAGATGTCTGGACACAGATATTTAACTAATTCGAGTGCTTTGTTCGACGATGAAGATGTGGGCGACGATACCTTTGTTAACAGCTTCAGGTCAAGGATTCCTCCTCCTCAGCCTAAGCCAGCTGCTCCGAGCTACGGTGGTCACATCGGAGAGCTAGAAAGACAAAGACAAGTAATGTTACAGAAGCAAAGAGAAATAGAACAGCGAACCTTAGACTCTTCAGCTAGAAGCATAGGCCTGTTACGCGAGTCTGAGCAGATAGGCATCGCCACAGCTGAGGAACTGGTAAGACAACGTGAGCAGCTCGAAAGCACGAACAGGAGGCTTGACGAAATTAATACAAATCTGAACTACAGTCAAAAACATATAAATGGCATTAAATCTGTATTTTATGGAATCAAAAACTATATATCCGGTAAATCTGATCAAACACCCCCCAGGAGCCTGAACTCACCAGATAATCGTAGTATGAAAGCGGGCACTAGCAGTAGATTGGAAGAAACTATAAGTAACTCGCCCTCTTTTAGTGCTGAAGACCGTTTCAACAGTCATCCGTCAACTCGCTTGCGTGGTCTCAATGAACCTACAACTGTGGAACCAATTTCAGACAGCCAGAGAGTTAATGCCATATTAGATGAAAATTTGGGTGAAATGGTGCAACATATATCAAGATTAAAAGGTTTAGGGACAGCACTTGGTGAGGAAATTGATGCACAGAACCACTTAATAGACACTGTGCATGATAAAGTTGAGGTTGCAGATATCAAAATTGGGAAACAGAACAAGCAAATGAACAAAATCTTGGGAAAATAATCATGAATTCTTTCATCCTCTGGATTGTTTTTTGATTAGTTAAGTAGTAGATTTTAAACATTTTGATGTTATTGTATATTAGGACTTGCTGTTAAATGGTATTGTTAAGGACAGGGAAAAAGAAAACTATTTTTTTTCTCAATTTTGGCTCAATGCAATTTTAGTTATATTTTTAATAATCAAAAGTACCCACTGAACTTCACTCTAGACATCAATTTACAAATTTGTACTGTATCATTATAATAAAAAGTGCATTATAATCTAGTGATACAAGATATCTTTAAAACAGCAATACAAGCACATTGTATTTAGTTTGAAGGGTGTAGTCACTTATTAGGTAGACTACTGAAGCATTCCAACTTAATCCTCAGAAGTAGAAGTAGAAGAAGTACTAGGCTATCGCTCACTTGGCTAGAGCCAGCTAGGGCTTATTTAGTTATTTACAATATTTCTAAGATGTTCCTTGGACTAATTATTTTCAATCAGCAACTTTTGTACTTGATTAATATTTATATATAATTTCATCATCTCCACAGATTGTGTAGATTGAATTGTTTTTAGTAAACTTCATTAATATAGGTTTAGTCTAGCAATTTATTTTACTACTAAGTTTTTTCCCATTATATGTAACAAATAAAAAAAACACTGAAGCTATTTAGTTATTGTGTTGTTTATTTAGCTGTTAATGCTTGTTTTTTATTATAAGTACACATTATAATCTAAGCAGTACTCTGCTATGTTAAGCCATGTTCTAAATTGGTTAATAAATTACAGGTTCATATAAAGCTGAATCAACAGTCAAATGCTGCAGGAATATAATCTTATCAGCACATTTGATATAGAGCAACTACTGTGAGTTGCTTATCAAAACACCAATTTATTATTAGTAATTTTTTTGGATTTTATGTACTTCAATAAAGATATTGATGGTTCTATTGATTTTTTATTAATGTTTTTTCCTTTGGCTCATCAGATGTTGTAATTTACTCGACAGTAAGATTTGATAAATGGCTCTTAGGATTCTTTAGCTAAACATTTTTAAGTGATTAGTCATCATTGCCTCATTTTAGATCAAGACTGATCAGCAATTTATGGAGCAATTACAGTACATACTTATAGTATGAACCCATTGTTTTGTGACTGTGCATTTCAATCACTTTTGCTTAAGATTCAAAGATATCTTTATATATTTTACATAGTATGTAACAACTTCATATAGCATACAGACAGACAACAGGGTGACCACTGCCATGCACTAGCATGGCATGATTACTAAATCAGCCCTAATGAAATAAAACTAGGCACCTTATGGGCTATAGATATCACAAAAAATATAGGTATAACTGGCTATTTAGTTACAATCGGTACATGCCATAGACTGCACAATGAGATGATTAAGCTGCCTACCTATTATTGAACAGTATCTATCATAATAGCTGAATTAGATATGTAGATATTATTCTTTACTAAGTATCAAGCTTAAATAATAATAATAAATGCCTCCATTCCAGAGTACTATAATATATAAGAATTAAATGCTTAACATTCAGCCCCACATAAAAATTTTGGTTAGTGTGAATATAATGACTTACAAACAACCAATGAATTTTTATTAAGGATCAAACATAGGACCCTCGAAATGACACTGTTATGGTATTCATAATTGGTAATTGGGAAGTGATCAATGAACATAAAAAAGTACACATTTAAACCACAAGTTTATTATCACAAATTAATGACAAATTGTCAAACAAGTTTTAATCAAAGAAAACATTGTCTACAACAGTTTCTAAAATCATTTTTTCATCTACATCATGCACTTTCATGTGCTTTTGTAATACTCTCTTATTAGCAAACTTCTTGTTGCAAATATTACACGATATATCTCTTGTTATGTGAGATTCTCTATGAATTTTTAATCCAGATGTGGTAGCAAAGTTTTTGGAGCAAATATCACATTTATGAGGCCTGTCCATTACATGAGAATGCGCAACATGAATGGATAAGGAATGTTTAGTTGAAAAACTTCTGTTACAGTCTTGGTAGTTGCATATGAAAGGCTTAGGTCTCTCCTGACCCAGATGAACCAGACTATGAACTCTTAAGTAGGATGCCCTGGTATAAGTCTTGGGACAGTGAGCACAAGCAAACTCTTTATGCCCACTGTGACTTTTTACATGCATCATCAGTGTTGACTTTGCTGTAAAACTTTTTCCACATGAGACACACACAAACAGCATCCTGTTACTTGAATGTGCAACACGAAAATGTTCCTTAAGTGACTGTCTCGATTTATATGTTTTGTTACAAAAACCACACTTGAACTGGGCAGTTTCCTTGTGTGAAATCAAATGTTGTCTCAAACCATTTGAGTTGTAGAAACTTTTGCCGCATTTGTAGCATAAGAACTTACGAAAATCACTGTGTTTGGCCATATGATAACGGAGGCCGTATATTCTTGTGAATGATTTTGTACACAAAGTACAGGAATATCTTTTCTCTCTTTCTTTCCTTGGTGGATGTTCAGTTGAAGTGATCTCAGTCACCGGTGGCAAGGGAGTCAGCTCTTTATTTGTTGACAAACTAGAATCAAAATCTAACACAGGTTGATTGCTGAAGAAAGGAACATCATATTCATGGTCCTGGTATACAACATTAATATCAATTGAATCTATATCTGATCTTTGCAAATTAGTAGGCGATGTTTGTATGGTAAATATCTGAGAAAGTGTAGCATTAGCTTTAAGGCAATTCATCTTAAAGTTGTATGCCACTAAGGCTGTAGATACGCACGAAGCACATATCCCCTGGGGCCAGTTTTCTTCATCATTGCTCTGCAATCAGTAATTGTTTTATTCACACAAAATAACCAAATATTATTTTTATTAACAAGATTAAAACAATTTCAAACCAAATACGTACCTCTAAACAGTTTAAAAAGATTAATATGTCTATTAGTTTAACCTTAATCGTTTCATGTTCAATTAGGTCTTGTATATTCATAAACATTGAAATATCCGATTCAACGAGACAAGTGCGACATACATTTTTCGTCAACGGTAAAATTAGATTGGTAAACTCCATTAAAATCTCTATATCTTAAGTATTTTTAATATCAATTCCATTTCCTCTTTTCCTAAGTCTTATATTCTATTCACTGTTTCAATTATCACGTCCTCCTGTATCTAGTCAGCCATAAAAGTAATATCACCGTTCATTATAATAATTTCATAGCATTAATTTTCCTTTCCAAGCCTATCCAATCTGACTCCACTCCATTCCAACAGCCAATTTTTTCTATCTACATCTGAGAATTCTGAGATACAGCAGGCAGTAGGCACAGTCGCTATATAGAGCGTGCAGTGTTACCATATAGTACAACTTCAAACAAGTTCCATTAGGGGCTGTAAAAAAAATACTGACAAATTGAATTTAAGTGCTTTGGAGCTTTCTTTGCAATTAAACTTTTTAGGTAAGGTAGGAAAATAATTACATAGTAGTGTTAAAGTAACTAAATTAATTTATTGCACTCGCGTAGTAGCTTTTAGTGGCTTTAAAATAACTTTGAACTACTTTAAAACCTTTACCTTTAGTAAATTTGAAATAT
>DWKW01002801.1:0-10623 GCA_018250115.1 Doberes anticus
TAGTTCCTGAGATTAGCGCGTTCAAACAAACAAACAAACAAACTCTTCAGCTTTATATATTAGTATAGATTATAAAAAGGTAAACAAATCGTGATTCACACTCATAGCCACTATAGGATTCCCTGTGTCGTGGTTGTCGTGGATTCACAAATACGAGGACATGTACACCCAGCCAGCTCTAGTAATCGAACCGAGGAGCCTCTGAACGGCGGACCGGCATGTTCACCCTCGTGCCATACGGGTCATTATTAAGAATCTTTACTTGATCTATAACAGAAATAGCATATTTACAGATAAAATTTTTCAAGTAATTTATTCGTATATTGTTCCCTTGTCGTAAAGCTTGCACGAATTCTGGTTACCCAGAAACAATTTAAAGCATATGCATGAAGTCCCCATTGCTGGATTCAAGTAGTTTCCGACTTTGATGGACGGCAAAAATATAACTTTACTATAGCGGTATATTGATTGATTGGTATTGAATTGAAGTTTTAACACTTTGTACACATGGCGCAGTGGTGTTGACCGACTGTTGCCGGTCTGTCGTTCGGAGGGTCCTGGGTTCGATTCCCAGCGGGGCAGGAATTTGAACGATAAACTTAGATTTCTTTCCTAGTGTGTGTCCATGGAACCCCGCGACACATGTAATGCTAGTATGGGGCTAGTGTGAACTGTTATTTAGTATTTATTTAATTTTAGCGAGAAATCTGAAAGGCTAACAAAATAAGCTTGATGTTGGTAGAATCTTAAGTCGATGGTTCATCTGCAATCAGCAATGTGAGAACTGCTATATTTCGATTTGAAGGGTGTGGTTAGGCAGATTGGATGTTGGATGTGTATAACGCAAGCTCGTTTGCTATTTCGTAATTGTAAAAAAAAGTATAAAACTTGTCTCTTTTTAATTGAAGTATTTTAAAAAATATAAATTAACAGAATAGCAAATGAATGCATGATAAGTGGTCACTGTAGCCTATAGACATCCACATTTACATTAGATAGGATTTCGGACGTATTTAAGGGTGCAAATGTCAAGCATGCAACTGCAGCAGTGACCATTCAACAATAAATGGCTTGCATGTTTGTCTGCTACTTTATTATTATAAAAACTGTCTGATTTGTTCGCAGTGTTGTGCAATTCATATGAAACAATAACGCACTTATACAAATCACAGAAATACTAAGACTTTAATACTACGAAAAAATACAAAATAAATATCAATTCATGATAGTAAGAATCATAAAGCGATTTCGTGCAAACTTCGATCATTCCGGCGTTCGCGCTACGGTTGGCAGCGCTCAGGTTATGTTCAGTTTCCATAATGTTCTAGAAAACTTGTAAACATTCTCTACGAAGCCAAGTTCGGTTGCAGTTTTATGCAAGTTCATGTTTATGCTCGTATCGTAAAGTTTTTCGTATTTTGACCACCATTTCTAAGCATTGCGTTAGTGACTGAAGTTGAATGACACTTGGTAATCGAATTAAATTTGTGATTAAACCGATTCCTCAGAAGGCTTCAGGACTACTTTAAATCATTTTATCTTTATTTATTACTGTTACTAAACCATTTCTTGAATAGGTCACACGACTGTTTTGAATTATTTTATATTTATTAATTATCGGTACCAAACCCATTCTTGAATAGGCCTCAGGACTATTTTGAATCATTTTATCTCTAATAATTACTCTTTTATCCGTATGAATTTATTTACTTTACGACATCTGGACGACTATTAAATGGTGCCTCAAAACGTAGTTTTAGAATTATTGCACTCACTTAATACCTCTAAAACAGGTAATACTCTGAAATTTATTTTGCTTATATAACTTCATTATGAGATACGAATTTTATAATCTTCTTTGAATTTTAAAGTACCCAGCTAGAGTTTAGACATTTATGCATAGTCCAACTAACAAATCGTATGCAATGTTGGTATCGTATCGTTCATTAATATATTTTGCGATTAAATTAAATTACCACTAAAGTACTCGTATTTGTCAATATTAAATAATACGAAATATGTCCGATTGCAGCGTTAAGGCAGATTTTGCGTTTTTGCTATAAGCAATTTTGATGCCGTTTATCAAAATATGAATGGATGAAAGGCGATAAAAAGAACGGTTTAAATAGGACGTTGCTTGTTTTTCATATTTGGGAATAATTGGATGTATGTATACAATTTTTGATCACCACTATTTTGAAAGTAGGTAAGGGTCAAAGTCCGATTTGATTTAGACAATTTAAAAAAAAATGTTTACAGAATAAAATAAAATATTTTTAATATTTAAAAGTACGACTGTGCATAATAGCTACTTCATACAGAAAATATATCTGAAAAGGTAAAGTAACCTATGGAAAGTAAACTTCATTTATTGAGTTTATAAGAAATTTTGTTATTCAGGTCACCGTATTTCTGAAGGAGCTAGAGGCCTACGCCTACCTAACGCTTAAGATTATTAAATTGATTAGCAAGATAAGCGTTAATTTTTAATGAGATTCGAGATGAGATTAAATTATTCTTACACCAGGGGCCGCCTGTCATGGTCCGCAGAAATAACGTAAAGATCTCAGAAAATTATTATTTTTTGTTTAATAAGTTGAAGCCGCGCTTCAAGTTATGTTATTCGACTACATACTGATCCATACGGCCAGATGCTAGAATGATTCTGTAGTCATTCTTTAAATTTTACTGTACCTAAACTTGAGTTTAGACATTAATCCAGTATCCAACCAACAAATCGTGTGCAATTTTGGTATCGTATTGCTCATTAATATCAATATATTAATGAGCAATACTCAATACTCAATACTCAATCAATACGAGCAGAGTCAATCTCTGTAGTCACTCCTGACCGTATATAATATACTTAACTACTGTTAGTTGGCGGTATAATTTTAATTTTATTGCAAAAACTATTTATACATTCAACAGTGGTTACGTTGGCATGGCGTTGTATTTGAATTTATAAAATAATTTTTAAATATACATATTTGACAATATTTTCCGCTCGGCCTCTTACCTCCAGGTAAGAGGCCGGGCCACCTGATGGTAAGTGGTTACCGTCGCCTATAGACACGAAAAACACCAGAGGAGTCGCCAATGCGTTGCTGGTTTTGAAGAAACACTTACTGTACCGTCCTTCAATCGAGAGCAATCGTCTTAAAACCACCTTAATTCGGCATTGTTGCAAAATCATTTCTTAGATTTCCAAATTTCAGTTTAATCGGTCAAGTAGTACTTGAGATTTCGTAATGAGCCAGTCAGCGGTATTTAGATTATATATGTAGATAGATTTAATCATCTACCCGATCGCTTTGAACCGGAAGAGATGTTATCTACATATTAAAGGAACCATCGCGCGGGTTCGGTAAATCAGAGTGTTAATAGCTCAGAGCGATAGGCTTTCAAAGGCCCGATCCAAGCCGAGACCTAATGAATCACGATTGGAGGTCCGATAGTCGCGAACTGATTGCAGTGACGATGAACGTTTTCGTAACTGAAACATTTCAATGTGCCTTGATGAAATGAAATCGTTTGGAACGAAAGCTTATTGGAATAAGACTTATATACTTCTTTTTACCGTTATAACAACGCATTAACAATAACTAACTTGCCACCTGATGTTAAGTGGTCACTGCAGCCCATGGACAACCTGAAATAGGACGGAAGTCTTATTTGAGGTTGCATATAGTTGCGTTGCTACGATTAGGTACTCATGAGGACTAAGTTGGAAAGCCTCATGTGTTGTGTTTTCTGCCTAACCGCAACCTTCAAACCGAAATACATCAGTACTCACACTGCTGCTTAACTGCAAAATTAGTTGGTGCCGCCGTAGGAACCTTCGATATAAGACTCTACCACCATGAAACTATTAACTATCAACGCGAAATTTGTATGATAATGACGACTAGAAATGATGCATGCTCAATGCAATGTAAATCTATGGAACAGTGTTACGTCACGACTCCACTTAGATTTCAAGCGGGGCAAAAATTTTAATGATGAATTTTGATATCTGTACCTGGTCTGAGTGTTTGTGTGCTTGTTTCTGTATGTCTCCATGATACCTACGACACAGGGAATCCCGGTGTGAGGCCATAGGTGTGAAGCGTTATTTATTTATGCACATTAAGCAAATTTACTTTCCATGTATTCCCATTCGCCTCATCTGTCCCATTACCACCACGGGGAATTTCAATTCTGTGGCAGCAAACATTAGCAGCCATTACCTACAAGCGTCAAACATGAACCCACAGATAATTAAGGTTTATTACTGACGTATTTATGGCCTCGTCGACTGTGTTAATTATGAATTAACAAAGGCAAAGGGGAAGAGATGAAGACATGTGATCAGCACTTAGTCAGTTCACTCTAACCCATAAATTATTATACTGGGTCTGTGCCCATTCGCGCGTTGGAAATATATCCTATAGTCGAAGTGGTTGAGAAGCTCTGGCAGGTCTGGGTTTGAATCGGGATTCGAATTCGTTCGCGTGGGTATTATATATTAGGGTCATAGCTCATTAGAGCCACCCGGCACCCGACCAGCACCGCCTCGCCTCGAGCTGTTAAGTATTTTGTATGAATTCTATGGATATGCGCTCATTAATCAACGCCGTAACGTCACCGGATCACCTCGCTCACAAGCTGGCCGCGCGCGAACCGCGGGTTGACCACTCGGTGACAACTCGCTGCTCGCACGCTTGCTTAGCGCGGACCACGCACGGCTCCCGAGTGGAACGCGCGTTTGACCACGCGACGTCCACTCGTTGGCCACTGGTTAATCCCGCGACGTTCACAAGTAACAACACGTCGTCCACCCTTGGACCACCTGTCGACAACGAGTTGACGCCGAACGACGAGGCGGTGCCGGTCGGGTGCCGGGTGGCTCTAATGAGCTATGACTCTTAATTAGCGTTTTAACGGCGAAGGAAAACATCCAGAGGAAACCTACATGGATTCTCACGTATTAATAAACGTTGCACTAACTAAACGTTTTAAACTCTGTGGAGGCTGTTAAAAAGTATTTATAATGTCCTAATTCGTCATAAGCCACAAAAGTTATTTTACTCGCTGAAATTAAATTACGTCGAATAAAATTCATCTTCGAACGCGAGGTGCTAATGGCTGAAAGCGATTGCTAATTCCATCTGAAGAAATCCGATTTGCCTCCTCTGCAGCCGAATGTAACGAACCGTTTGTCAGCTGCGCGCCTCCACAGATGAAATGGAAGAATCGGATCTTCTTGTTTCATCTTACGAAGGCGCGTAACATGGTCTCTGTTGCTAAAGACATAGGAAACAAAATGGGTTGAATTTTCTGCCAATGATAGCTAGATTGAATGGAAGAATTAGATGTTGTAAATAGATTTTCTTGTTGGCGCGTCATATTTAGGAAAGTGGTAGTAAAATATCGTCGAGACTGTTTTTCTGTATTTACGTGGATAGGAAAAATAATAAATATTAAAAACATATAGAAAATTAAAGAGCTTCAATATTTGTATATAGTCGACAATTTATTTTTACGGGAAACAAATTACATAATAAACAGCAGCATTTTGATGATGGTAGAGTCTTATGTCGAAGGCTCGCCTGCGGCGGCACCACCGCTACACCTATTTCTAGTGTGAGAACTGCTGTGTTTCGGCTTGAAGGATGCAGTTAGGCAGAAGACACCTGACAGAAGGCATTCCAACTTAGTCCTCAGGAGTAGTAACACATCCGCATACCGATAGGAGTTCCGTCCTAGTTGAGGTTTGATGTGGATGTCCATGTACTGCACTGATCTCTTAACAGCAGGTTGCCAGTTTGCTCGTTTGCTATTCTATTTAGAGTAAAAAAAATATATCTAGCATTGTCGAAATAATTTAGAATTTGGGAAGTATCATTTTATCGATTACATTTCATCGATTCTTATAAATACTTATTGTTTATAAATTTAACAACTAAGCAACAAAGAAACACCCATGTATTAACTAAGTGTATACGAATTATTGCATGCTTTAGGGAAGTAGATACGTTAACAATCATAATTATTCGAGAAAAAAAGAGAACCACTTCTTGTCAATAAACATAAGATATAATAAAATAAAATTACGATAGATAGGATACATAATGAATAGATTACTGTATTTACCAAAAATGTATAAAACCACGTCTCAATAATTAATAAATATAAAAAGAATCACAAACAAAAATCAGCATAAAACTATTTTACGATACGAAAAGACGACTACACATAAACTAAAGTACTCAGCAAAAAAAATCTTTCACGTCTTCCGCGAAACGGAAATGAAAAATTACAGAGCGTAAAGGCCTTCGACTTGCAAAGTTGTTCGATGTCAGAGTTTATTAAGATCTTATTAAAGGCACAGAGTTCTAAATTGGCCGCTCAGAATACTTCCAACAGTAGACGACATAAAATTTCCATGAACACAAAGCACCGATGTGCTATACCTAATATTTTGTTCAGACGAGGTCTTTTGCATAGAAATCTGAGGAGATTGGCTTTGTTCGGACTCACAAACAAGCACAGTTCGCATTCAAAGGCCCTTACTTTTCTCGAAGAGGGAAGCCATTGGATTGGACGAAAAGTATTTTCTCCTTTCACCCACATCCTTATAAAGGTCCCAACAGGAAAATATTTATGAAGCAACAATTTTTGAGGAATTTCTAACAATGAGTGTGCTCTATACTGCAAACGTTGCTTTGTAACGCTTCCATATTATGGAAATATGCTTTTATGAAAATTTTACGGTCAACTGTTTTGCACTCAACCTTTTGTTTATTACGTGTAATGTCATAAACCATAATGCACCTTTTAATTAAGAGGTAGAGAGGTAATATTTCTAAAATACTAAATCTTTTGGAGAGATCGGGATATGTAAAATTTATATCCACTAAAATCTCTTCGATGGCTATCCAGGTAAAATGGGGGTATCTAAAAACTACGATGGTCTTCTTCCTCTCCAACGGACAGTCAAAGAACGTTGACGAGTCAGCAGTATTTGGTGGCAGAGCATTAAGTCTAAGGCTTGCCGGCGGCATCACTACGGCTGCACACATTTATATTGTACGAATGGGAGCATTCTCGTTTTATACTTCTTTAATATTATAAAAGAATAGAAGCCGTTGAGCAGTCGAGCAGTGCTCAGAATGCACTGCAGGCTTGCCGACTCTAGCCGTCCAAATGTACCTGCGACTCAGACATGTACATAACTTTCTACAGTTTAGTAAGTTAGGTCACGAAAAAGTGACAAAGCTGTGTCAATCTTAAATAAATGCTGAAATTTCGAAATATTTTAAATTTTTCCCTCGATAAGCACATGTCCCGTATTTGTCGGCACTTGGCACTTGGCGACGACGCCGTCTTACCGAGCAGAATTTCTCATTTTGCGAAATGGCTTCACTCCAAAGTCAATACCTTCAAAAGTGTTAAACTTTATTCCATTTTGCTGTTTCTTATAATACGAGTATATTTATCCGTTGTTTAAGTTTGGGTTTTGTTAGATTGGGTTTGACGATGTGGGCCCATATTCCATTAATACAATTTTATCTTGCGGTTTATATACTTACATCATGTCATAGTAAAATTGAAGTTTTTTTATTAATGAAAAATTAATGTTAAAGGATATATTATGTCAATTCTTATGTCGTCATTTTATATATCTACAAATGGGACATATAAAACTACTGTCACAGAATTAGTAACATTTTGTCTTAGAACAATTTTCCAACCATTTCAACGTGTTTAACGTAAAGTGACAGCTCCGATGGGTCGGGGTTCAAATCCCTGCACGCACCTCTAATTTCTCGAAATTGTTATTAGTGGTTATTTCTAAACTATGTGCTCATGAAAATTAATTATCACTTGCTACAACGGTGAAGGTAAGCATCGTATGGAGAAATCTGTTTGCATGAGAGTTTCTCATTATGTTCTCAAAGGCGTGTGTGGCTTAAACCATCTCAAGTCTGAGAGGCGACCATTCCCAACAGTGGGACACTAATGGGTTATTGACGGGTCAATAGATCGGAATAGAAGCAAAGGGGAAATGCGATTTCAGTGACGAGTCAGTCTCGTCTTGTTGCTGTTCCAAGCTGCTGCGTATAAGCCTCCTTACTTGCTCGTGGCAGTCAAGTGGGGAGAAATTCCACGTGACCCGATCTCTCCCCCAGATTAGTGGTTATTTTTTAAACCCCTCGGTACAACAAAAGTGGGCATAAGTGGACGGCTGAACGCATTTTTGGATACGTCTTCAAATATTTTTTGAAAAGCCTTTCCAACCCAAGTGAATCCAAGTGATTACCTGTTCATCATCTCGTAGAAGTGGTCCATGGCGATGGTGGGCGAGAACTTTATCTTCATGTCCACGAAGGTCTTGGAGTCGTTGTAGAGGCCTGCCATTTGCACCGTGTCCAACAACGGGCCATGGCAGTAGATTAAGCTGAAATTAAATAAAGCTACACTTAGTAATATATCAGAAATACATATAGTGTGGTTCGTTTAGTTCGTGGGTTTTCCAGGCATTCCTACTTAGTCCTCAGGAGTAGCAACGCATCCACACACTACCTCAGATAGAACTTCTGTCCTAGTTGAGGTTCGATGTGGAAGTCCATGGGCTGTATCACTAAACGTCAGATGGCCTGCATGCCTTTTTGCTATTCTGTTAATATAGAAAAAAAGTGAACAGTGATTAATATCGGGTGGCCTGTAAACTAGACTTACGACCTTACGTTACGCAGCAAACGGCTTAGTCCTTAAAAGTACTTTAAATATACGTAGAGGAAATACGCTCAGTATTTGCTCAGCGGTTGTAAGTAAGTATCATACCAAGCGGAGGAATGGGGTACTTTTTATCATTTTTATAACGTAATTACCGGGACCCGATCGCGCAACCTAATCCCAGTAAAACACACACAAATATTGCATCAAAATCGGTCCAGTCGTTTGGGAGGAATTTAGTCACATACCCTCACACAGAAGAATTACATACAAAGATAGTGTATCTATTTGTAATGTGCATATATCATGGCTAAATTTAAATGTGTCTTTTGAAACGTAAATATCCGTCATGGGTTGATGATCAACCCATGTCCTGCATGGCAGGATCACTTCTCAGATGGTTTACGCCAAAGTTTACCAATAGAAAAGTGTGAAATGGCGGACTCGACATATATCTGAGAACATAAGTAATTTTTTATTTATTTGTAGATTGTCGCCGGGGCTTCAACCGCGCTCCGCCGGAACGAGAGATCGTGATTCTTAACCACTGTGATGGTGGTAGAGTTTTATGTCGAAGGCTTGCCTGCGTCGGCACCACCGCAACACCTATTGCTGCCGTAATGCAGCAGTGTGAGAACTGCTGCGTTTCGGACTGATGGTTGCGGTTAGGCAGATGATACTGGAATAATTCCAACTAATTCAAGCGGCAACGCACCCAAATACGAGCTCTGATAGGCCTTCCGTCCTAGTTGAGGTTTGATGTGGATGTCCGTGGGCTGCAGGCTTAACATCAGGTGGCATGCTCGTTTGCTATTCCGTTAATATTTTTTTTTTCAATATCCCTAACGAGGCAGGTTTTAATAATCAGTACGTTTAACTATTACCACGTAATAGTAATTGTTTAAGAATTAAACGACAAAATATATCATTAAAATACGGAATTGTTTCAGGAAATGTGATTACAATTCACAAAGCGCTCTGTATAAATCTACTCTATGGTAAACAGCAGTCAAGGTCGCTGCGTTTCCGGTTTGGATGCACTCTGCTCTTTTGTTTGTCTATACATACTACTAGAGGTGGACAGATAGGTCTAAAAAGCGTAATAAGTATGTACGGAGTGATCCTGCGCTCCGGTTACGGCCAACGACGAATGTATGTGTGTTTTTTTTTTCAGTATAATAACAGAACAGCAAACGAGCATGCAGGCCACCTGATGTTAAGTGGTCTCTGCGGCCAATGGACATACACACCTGAGGTTGTGTGTGGATGCGTTGCTACTCTCGAGGACTACGTTGGTATGCCTCCCGTCCAGTGTCGTCTGCCTTACTACACCCATAAAACCGAAACACAGCAGTTCTCACACTGCTGCGTCACGACAGAAATAGGTGTAGCGGTGGTGCCGCCGCAGGCGAGCCTTCGGCATAAGACTCTACCACCATAATAATAATGTATGTATGTAGAAGCCTGCCGGCAGACACTGTCGCCGCGTCATTAAAAAAAATCAGATGACGTCCTGACTGTATGACAGCGCGTCCTACACAGAGGTCAAGTTGTATCTCTTGTTCTATTGTACTAGCAAGTGATTGATATCCTAGTGGTTAAGCATCTCGACCCCGCTATGGTGGGTCGAGGTTCAAATCCCGGCACGCACCTGTACTTCTCGAAATATTAGCTATATTCAAAAATTTTGAAATTATATTCGTATTATGGATTAGTTGTCACTCGCTTTAACGGTTAAGGAAAACATCGCGGGGAAACCTGCTTGAGAGTTTTCCATAACGTTCTCATGTGAAGTCCGCCAATCCGCAATTGGCCAGCGTGGTTGACTATGGCCTAAACTCTCGAATCTCTGAGACCACCGCTGCACATATTTCTGCCGTAAAGCAGCAGTGTGAGTACTGC